>PVJI01010825.1:0-58707 GCA_004026765.1 Micronycteris hirsuta | reverse complement strand
TTTTTTTTAAGATTTTATTTGTTTATTTTTAGAGAGAGGGAAGGAGAAAGAGAGGGAGAGAAACAGCAATGTGTGGTTGCCTCTCACATGGCCCTCACAGGGACCTGGCCTGCAACCCAGGCATGTACCCTGACTGGGAATCAAACTGAGACCGCTTGGTTCCCAGCCCGCGCTCAATCCACTGAGCTACACCAGCCAGGGCTGGATTGGGTGTTGTTTTTAGCATATCAAATAGTTGTATACACTACCCTTCAAAATTACAAACTTATTTTATGAATAGCCTCTTAAGATGGTTTTATGTTTGACTCTAGGGCGACAAGGGTTCTCCGGGGAGAGCAGGTCTTTATGGCGAAGCTGGCCCCACAGGTGATATTGGTAAGTGTTGCCTGGACTAGGAAAATATGGCCCCCACAACCCAGAGCAGTCTGGGAAGTTGTGCTGATGTCCGATCTGCAGATGCTATTAGTTATGTTGAAGCAAATTATTTTTATTAAGAATATAGCACAACGAAGTTGCAAAACTAACCACTTCCCAATAGGAAGACCTGTTCTCAACCAGCTTTCTTTTGCACCCAACAGGTGATATTGGAGACACTATAAATTTACCAGGAAGCCCAGGCCCGAAGGGGGAACCAGGTGTCACTGGAGCACCAGGTACGTAAGTCATTTCCAACTCCTCCTCTCAGCACAGCCCTGACCCCTTCTCTGTGTCGTCACTTAGGAACTGGCTTGCCAAGTCTATCCCTATCCAGTAAGCGCTATGGATCACATTATAGGGAATAGTTCGAGGTCTTCAAGCCCAGTGTGCAAGGGAGGCTCTGAAGTTTTTAATTAAATTAAAACTGAAGACGAAGTCAGGAAACCTCTCTCTGGCTCTCCCTGAAAGAGAAAAGAACCAGAATCAACATTCATAAAAATCAGCGTTTTATACAACCCATGAAACGAGACTCACGGGAAAAGGCAGAGCCTAGACTGCTGGGACGCATTATAAGGCACAAAGCAGATGGTGTGGTGACTGGACCTCTTCATGAACAGCGAAGGGTCAAGAAGAAAGCTCAGTGGGAGTCCGGCCCATTTCTCGAGTAAGACAAGAAGGGTGAGCTTCCGGGCCCTGTGTGCAGTCGGGGGCTGCATGTGGCCCAGGAGCTCATTCCTCCTCTCTGAGCATCCCTGAAGTTCTAAGTCAAAATCTCAAGGGACTTGAAAAAAGTGATAGGATGATGCCTTCTTCAGGGGATCTTGTCTTGGGGGGGGGGTCCCACACTGCTTACATTGCCTGGAGCCCCAAGTCTTGCTAGGGGTAGCTCTGGTGGGGGGTGGGGAGAGTCTGTTCATGCGATTGGTGAATGGGGAGGGTGCTATCCTGGTTCTTTATCTAGAAAGAGCTCCAGAATGGAAAGGGACATTCATGGGATCAAAGGACTACCACTCAGGAATAGGCAGCCTCCTCTACTAGCCTCTCTGGACTCATGTGGATCTGGAATCTGGTCTCCCGATGGCTCTCCTCACAGTCACAGGGTATCCTGGGCTGCTGAGCCTTCTGGCTCTTGGCTGCTAGATTTCCTGTCCTAAATAATTACGTCGGCAGTTTGGTTTATATAGCAGAAATGTGAAGCCATCTTTCCACATGTCATTTGTGCAACTGAAAATGTCAGGGAAGAGAAGTTACTTTCCCCTAAGAATTATGGTTGGTACCCCTGGATGTTTAGGTTGTAGTTCAACTGTGGGCCCAGGAAATAGAACCTCCCACTCTGTCCATCGCCAGGGGACTGTATCACAGGGGCAGAGGGGCAGCAGCAGTTTTTCAACCATCCCTGGAGGTGTCCCATTCACCCTAAGAAAAATGAGTGTGCTGAGTGAGGTCAGCCACAGAGCTTGCCATGTGCAGCAGGGGGAGTGGGTGTGGAGTCCCGGGTCAGATCAGCTCCCAGACGGGAGGGGCCTTGGGGAGCCGGCCATTGGGCCGGGTCTCTCAGAGGATGAAGTGACAACTCCTTTGGACTCACTCAGTTTGAGTGGAGATGAGGGCAGGGGTTATGAAAGAAGATGCGCTGGATAAATAGAGGTTTAAGCAGGTTTTCAAACTAGTCAAAGAATCAATAGAAAAGAAGCAGAACTTCTTAGGTAGTTTTTCTTCAAGACCACAAAAACATTAACAGTGCTTTGTCTGCGCAATAGCCTCATGGACTTACAAAGACGCTGGGCAAAAGTGGCTGGAATTCAGGTTGGTCTGAAGTTTTTAGAACCTTCCAGCATACCAGAAATCACCAAAACATTTGACAGAATATTGTCAGGAATATGAAGGTGGCACTTCTTTATGTCTGCACAATGACCGACTGGGGTGCCTGTTAAAAATACAGATTCCAGGCCTCACCCTAGACCTGCTGAATCACCTCTGGGAGAAGCTCAAACCTCTGCATGTTTAACAAATCCCCCAGAATTCCATAGCGCATAACACATTAAAAACCGCTCTGGCCCTGGCCAGGTGGCTCAGCCAGAGTGTCGTCCCATACACCAAAAGGCTGCAGGTTTTATTCACAGTCAGGGTGCTCACCTGGGTTGCAGGTCTGACCCCCCCAGTCGGGCTGCATACCGTAGGCAACAGATTGGTGTTTCTCTCACATCGATGTTTCTCTCTGTCTCTCTCTCTACTGCCCTGCTCTCTCCCTTCCTCTCGCTCTAAAATCAGTACACATATCCTTAGGTGAGATTTAAAAAAACCCACTCTGACAGGGCTTTGATTAGTTATCTATTGATGCTTAATTAAACCAAAGTGCAGTGGCTTAGAACATCAACAAGTGTCATGTTCTCTGAGGGTAGGAATTCAGGAACAGGCTGGTTCTGACTGCTTCCTCCGTGAGATCCCGGGTTCGAGGCCGGCAGGGCTGCATCTCCGGGAGGCTGGACTGGGGCAGGAGAACCCACCCCAGATGGCGCGCTCACACGGCCCTTGGTGGGAGGCTTCAGTTCCTCGGCACCAGGGCCTCTCAAGGCTGCTTGAATGTCCTCACAACATGGCAGGGGCTTCCTCCAGAGCAAGCGATCCAAGAGAGACGACCAAGGGGAAGCAGGGATGACTTTTATGTCCTGGGCTTGAAGCGACACACCATGACTTCCACAGTATCCTGGCGGCAACACAGTTCATCCCTGTTCGGTGTGGGAGGGGGTGCGTGTGGGTGTGAATACCGGAACGTGCCAGCTTGGAGGCTGCTGAATGCAGGCTCAGAGGGAAGAATTAGGTAAAAAATTCGTTGATGAAGGAACATGTTGAGGCGCTGCGGCCCGTTCACACAGGAACACCACGTGTGGCATGGTGGCATCCTTTGCCTTGCGTCCCCTTGAACCATGCAAGCACTGAGCCCCAGTGTGACGCGCTGTCTGGGTTTGTTCCAAGCAGTGAATCTGTGGTTACAGGTCTGAAGGGATTTTTCGGACAGAAAGGAGCAGAAGGCGACATCGGCTTCCCTGGGATAACAGGGAGAGCAGGAGCCCCAGGCCCTCCCGGACAAACAGGGCAACAAGGTAAAATCTGTAGCCACACAGCCTTCCCCCAGCACCCGCACTCCCCGGGGCTTGGCTTCGCAGCGCAGCGGCCAGTGGGGCAGAGCGCAGCGGAGCCTCCAAACCTCTGTGCCCCAGTGCGAAGGCAGCCAGTGTCCCCAAGGACGTGTCTGCTACGGCCACACCGCACACTAGGGAGCTTGCTCTTGAATGCCGCCCATTTCCCTCGCTGTGCCTTAGGACCAAACACGTGGAAACAGCCACCATGGCTGTGGGGGAGCGTCTGTGTGGCCCAGGGTCTGTCTCTCCATAAATACGGACTGAGTTCTTGTTGCAGATCCCCTTTCATGAATTTGGAAAAGTAGAAATTCCTTTGGGGATCCAAGTTAATGACAGAAAGCAAACAGTGAACTAATCCATGCCTTTTGGTTTATTGCTGCTTTTGCTTTGTTTACTTTTCACCCAGGACCTGTGATTCTGACAGACTAATCCTGAAGGGCTTGTTTTGTGGGTTCTCTCCAAACTTCTATTTGGATGATAGGCTAAGACTAAGAAAACACAGCTGTTCTCTCTTTGGCACGGCTGAGCTAACCCCACTAAACTTGAATGTGGAGTTCAAAGCCACATGCATTCTCTGCTTGAAGGAACGCTGTCCTCTCCCAAAAAGCACCCGCTCCTGTCCCATCCAGGCAGGACCTGGAGGCTGGGCAGGTAAGCCTCTCCCAAGGTCTTCAGGGTTCCTTTGTTCAACTTATGGATGTGTCCCCCTCCCCCCAGGCTTTCCAGGACAGGCGGGCCTGAGAGGGCAGCCAGGAGACCCCGGCCGGGTGGGAGCGCCTGGAGAGAAAGGAGATTATGGCTGGCCAGGTATTCCAGGCTTACCAGGTACGACCATTCTCTCTTCACAGACACAAGTGCAGAGTGTTTCAGAGATAGATTTGCCAGTCGAGGACAGGCACCGTTAGCCGGGTTGCCCTCTCTCCACACTGCTTTCTGTAAGACTGCGCAGGGTAAAAGGCAGCTTCGTGCGCGGTTTACTGTCTGCACAAAGCGCCCCTAGAACTGGGTTTGCAGTTGCTCAGGCCCACTGGGAGAGAGACAGACCTGTCAGGCTGAGGAGGGGAATCCCTCCCCAGAACAATGAGCAAAAACTGCCCACGACCGGGAACCCGTAGGGCCCACTCCTTGGTCAGCACGTGGGCAGTGCAAAGGAGGAAGCAGAGGGACAGACACAAAGTTGCTCCACCGCAGGCTTCCCAGCTCCCCGCTGACAGAGGTCTGGTGGAGCCCTTGGTGGGACTGGAGAGTTATGCTCTGACCTGGACAGGCTGCTCACTGCTCAGGGGACAGGTCCTGGGCGCCCTGACAGGCCCCCAATCAAGGCTGGCCAGGCCCATGGTCATGGGCAAGTCTTCAGCTGTTCTGTCGTTCCACATCATAGAAAGAATTGTTGCCTGTGTCCCTTGTCCTACTTTAGAAATGTTTGTCCTCCAGAATCCAGAGGGAATGGACCTAATGCCAGGCTACTGGTTCCAGGCAATTTTTAGAAACCAAATATGTCCAGTGACTCAAGCTCCAAGAAGAGAAACAGAGTACACCACTTCCAGGTCCCTTCTGGCTCTAATGAGTCTGTAAAGATTTTAGGAAATCAATCTTTAAGTTAACTTGTTCTCTCAGGTGACGCAGACGTGATTCATTTACATGTCAGACTAGATGCTGAACTGCTTCCTGTTTGTGGGGGTTTGAATAAATTGGATGGGTGACCGTATCATAGCAAATGAAAACATGTCCCAATTATTGTAAGGGTTGCTTTCTTTGCTCTCCCATACGTGAAATAACTATGAGTGAAACCCACACAGGTTTACCGGGCATCCAAGGCATCGGTGGACTACACGGCCTGCCAGGCACCAAAGGCTCTCCGGGATCCCCAGGTACCCTTGGCAGTCGCAGGCACAGGGCCAGGTGGCCACGCGGCCATGCCCAGCAGGTTGGGGTGGGAGAGAGACGAGGAGGTCCACTGGGATGCAGGATGTGGTGGGGGCAGTTCAGAGAGCAGGACTGCCGTGAGGACTGTTTGGTCGTCGCTGAGGCCACGTGGACTCAGGGTCCTTGTGGTTCTGTAGACCACAGAGATGTGATCCCTAAGACTCTATCCCCCTAAGTCAGAAGTTGCATTGAATGGGCCCGTCCGGCTTTTGGAGGGAGAAAGAAACAATGTTTTGCTTTTTCAGCAGTATCTGTAATCTTTCATCTCACTGGCAAAGGGAAGACAGTGGGTGCCCAGCCTGTCCTGGGGCCGTGCTTACTTGTACTCTGAAGCAGACAATGCTGTCTTAGCCAGCGTGGGCTGCTGCGACACAGCCCTGGGGGCTCACACCGCAGACATTGATTCCTCACCATTCTGCAGACTGGAAGTCTGAGGTCTAGGCATTGATACGGTCTGGTTCTGGTGAGGGCCCTCTCCCTGGCCTGCGGTCAGCCGCCTTCTCGCTGTGTCCCCACATGGTGGAAAGAGAGGACAGGCTCTCTGGGGTCTTTTATGTGAACATGAATCCCACCATGGGGCCCATCCTCCTAAACCCAGTCACCTCCCAAACACCCCACCTCCAAAAACCATCTCATTGGAAATTAAGCCTTTAACATACGAATTTCGGGGAGGCAATTCAGTTCAAAGCAACGGTGTACCAGTCTCAGGCTGCGGGACACCGAGGCCACGCAGCAAGCTCAAATCACCACAGCTGCCTTCTGGTCTTCTATTTTTGCATCCCATTGGAGAGCGTTCCTGTTCTTTCACTGTGCGTGGTTGCAGATGGTGATGCCGCCTCCGTTTAACCCTGCCACAGGTGAAGACATCCATGGAGATCCAGGTTTCCCGGGTCCTGCTGGGGACAGGGGTGAGCCAGGAGAGGCCAACATCCTTCCAGGCCCTGCTGGACTCCCAGGACAAAAAGGGGAGCGAGGAGCTCCAGGTGAGACTAGACACTGCCAGCATTACCGTGTGCACGGCCAGGACCCAGCATGCTGTCGGGTCGGGGGCCGGAGTGGGGGAGATAAGGGTCGTGCCGGTCAGTTCACCTGTCTGCCCTAAGAGCGCCATGAGGATGGAGATGAGACCCAGTGAGGTAGGAACAGAGGGAAGGGAGACCTCAAATTCCACACGGTGTGTGCAGTCCTGGCCCATAGGCAGTGCTCACAGCATCGCGATCGATACCACACTGCGTGTATTCATATCCGATTCTCACAGCGTGCTGTTCAGACTGCAGCTGACGAGATACTGTTCCCACAGAGCAGGAACTAGCTCTTTCATTCCTTTGTGTATACGCCAGCTAAATGCCTGGCATAGAGTAAGTGCTCGATATTTCTTCAAGGTTAATGCTATGAAACTGTAGGGTAACTCGCTTTGACCTCCACTGAAAAAGCTATGCATGCTCCAAGATATCCCTAAATTACCTGAGTTGGTCCTATTACACGTTCACTGGTGCAGCATGCGTTTCCCAGAATTCTCTGGGCATGTTGTGTAGCTCCCGGCTCTCCGTCAAGGGGACATGGGACATATCTCGGGCTCCCAAACAGTCCTGAAGCAGAGTGTCTCTTGTTAAAGCTCTTACTCCTGATGAGGCCCTCGTCCTACATGAAAGTCACAATAGCCCAGTGACCTGGTGGCTTCTAAGTGGTCCTGGAGGCCAGGATGAAACCTTCAAGGTGCCCACCAGTCCACTGGGGTTAAGGAAAGGTGACTTTCACTAGTGACATTTTCAGATGGCTGGTCAGAACTCACACTCTTATCTAAGCCTAAAGAAATAAAGTCCATCTGTTGTCGTCCCTCATGTGAGTTTCAGAAGCTCCACTTTGCAGCCTCAAGTATTTCTGTTCAGGCTTTGGATCATGATTTGCCTGAGTTTTGCAAGATTGCCTTTCATCAGACTTCCGTTAGATGAGGGATTTTACTCAGTACTTAGGAAGATTCATGGGGCTACCAAGGAAACAGAGCTATTTTGACCCTGATTGCAACAAACTAACTCCAGTTCATTCCATGTTCTCAACAACAGAGGCCTACTCACTGCAGTTAATTAAGTTCATTATGTTTTTGTGGAAATCTGGCCAGTCTGGGTCTCCTAACTGGAGAGTTTTTGCCATTAGTCACAGCCACTCAACATCTGTTTTAGTTACTTTGTGACAATAGTTAGAAGCAACTCACTTGGTATCATTTTATATCAAACTACAGATGGTGGCTGGTCGATCCCCCAGTCTAGTAAACGCACTGCTTTTGCCTGTAATCAGTGAGCCCAGGGTGAAACCTTTCTAAATGCTGCTTCCAGTACCTGCTTCTTCGTACCACTCGCAAGTTGCACGAACAGGATCCCATCCCCCGTGCTGGGTACCACAACCTCCCAATGGGAAAGTCTCTTCGTGCTGTTGATGGGTAGCGATTGGTCATGACACCACATGGGGGACAGAGACCACTGTCTCACAGATTTTCACTGCGCTGTCCCAACTCACTCTTCCCTCTGCAATAGAGAGGATGGTCCCTGGATACTGTGACATCGATTTTTTGCAGTGTTCTAGTACTAATCTCTGAGTCCCCCGACCTTAAGGGAAAACAAATACTAATATGGTACTTAAGGGAGAAATGAGTCTCCTTCCCTGCTGGCCATTTCCCCTGCCACTGCCTGGGCAGCACCCCTGCCCGCCTGTGCCGGGCGGGCGCCCATAAACGTCATGTTGACTCTAGCACAGGGAGGAATAGGATTCCCACAGGTTTCCTTCTGTGAGGGTTGCCCTCCAGGGTCTGTCCCCTATTCGTGCCAAAGGGCTCCAGCCTTTGACTCAAGTTCAGTCGATTCTTGTTAGTTGCAATAGTTATATGCTACAAACGTTGGATTAGGGAATTCTAGTGGAAATGCAGGGTTTGGTTCCTGCAAGCCCCAGTCACATATTCATCAACTGATCAATACATACTCTTGTTTTACATATGTTTCTGTTTAAAGACACCTGATTCAGTATAAATTATTGGTTCATTAATATTGAGCTCATGCCTGAAGGAAGCTCACCTAAACACACATTCTCCCCATGAAGCGCCCCACGGCCGTTGCGAGCTTAGGAACACCAGACCGTGCTTCAGCACAATGCTTGGGGGCCAGCTCAGACAGTGCAGCTGCAAACGAGAGGCCCGAAAGTGCAAAAATCCTGGCACTAAATAGACACATAAAGAACCCTTGTTTGCACTCTGAGTTGAACCAGGGACCCCAGCTGGGACTCAGATATTCTGCCTCTCCTGCTCGTCCAGGAATGCCACCAGTCTTGATCTGGAGTCACCGATCAACCTTAGTGAGTGGGCCAAATGGCAAACACAGACTCTGTGAGCAGTGAAAATGGACTCTGCCCATAGCTGGGACTCGGGACACTAATGAATAGCCACAGGGAGAATTAAAACTATCAGTGTAGTTCAGAAGCCTCACCTTGCCAATCCTGGAAACTCCTGTCCCATCACAAGTGCCAGCGGAGCCAACAGACCTAACCTCTCAGGTGATGCCGTCAGGGTGGGCCCGAGGTGTCGCATGCAAGCAGCCACACTGGCGGGGCACAGTGAGGCAGTCTCTGAGCGACTCGCCTCCCCGCGAGGACGAGATCCCAGCAGAGGTGGGTCCCTCGGACCCTTTCGACAGCAGATGGGGATGGCGGGAGTGGGGGCCACAAGGCCACTGCCTCCCTGTACCCATCCCAAGAGCTGTGTTTGACATTCCCTGGCCTCGGGGCACCTTCCATCATTGCCTGTCCTTGGTGGCTGTGGTCTGGACAGGTGATAGCATGTAGGGGAAACAATAGACTAAAAAGTCAGATGCTGATACTAAAAACAACTTCTGTTTCCCTCCTAAGGGGAACGAGGCCCAATGGGGAGTCCAGGACGTCAGGGGTTTCCAGGCGTCACACCCCGTTCCAACATCTCTGGGTTGCCTGGTGACCAGGGGCCAGCGGGGATATTTGGCCTGAAAGGTAAGCAGGGCTCACACTTCTGTGCATCGGAATCTCTCGGAGCACACACAAAAGGGCACACACTGCATGCTTCCCGCCTTGGGAGGTCCCTGGAAGGGTCCAGTTCACAGAGACAGAAAAGAGTGGGTGTTGCCAGGACTAGGGGAGAGGCTGGGGAGTTCAGAAGTGGGTAGCGGGGACAGGGTTTCGTTTGGGATGGTGCAGAAGTTCGAGATGGATGGCAGTGATGATTGCACAACAGTGTGAATGTACTTAAAGCCACCGAAGTAGGCACTTAAAATGGTTAAAGTGATGAATTAGTATTACTTATATTTTACCACAATAAAAAGGGAAAAAGTCCCCCCGGTGTTACAAACTTGCAGAAGACCGTCCCCTAATCAGATGGCTTTCTAACTGGCCTCCCAAGAGCTTCCTGGGCGCTGCGAGCCCCACTCCCCGTGGCCACGACTACACCTTCCTCCTGGTTAAACCCTCTGTGCTTGTGACTCCTGTCAACAGGTTACCCAGGCCTCCCAGGGCCACCTGGGCCTGCTGCTCTTCCTGGAAGCAAAGGAGATGATGGGAACCCAGGAACTCCAGGAAACCCAGGGACCAAAGGATGGGTTGGGGACCCCGGGCCCCAGGGCCGGCCTGGCGTGTCTGGTCTCCCAGGAGACAGAGGTAACGGTGCCCACACGAACAGGTCGTGTCCTCTGGGAGGCTGGCAGCAGTGGTCAGAGATGACTGGACTCCTCACCCAGGCAAGTGTCCTCAATGTCCTGCTGTCTCCAAGGTCCCAGAGGCGAGCAAGGATTCATGGGAAACACAGGAGTCACGGGAAGCGTGGGCGACCGAGGCCCAAAGGGACCCAAAGGAGACCGAGGACTACCAGGTAAGTGGCCATCAGCACACCTGCCGAGCTGTGAACTTAGATCACTTGCCCCCAGGAGTGGACTTCAGAACTATTGCTGCCCTTCAGGCATGGGGACACCTCTAAAGTCAGTCTTGGTCATGTGGCCCAAACCCGAAAGTGCAAAGAGGAAAGCAAGATGGGGTGTGCAGGCACTGAACCGCCGCTCAGATGGGTTATTATCACCCATCTCATCTCTAAAAAACAAAGCCTAGAAATCACAGAAAGAGAGCATTCGGTCCCCTATGTCAACTGCCTTCCTTTTCCCTTTCTAGGTGCCCCTGGTCCTTTGGGATCCCCAGGGATTGCAGGAATCCCCCAGAAGATTACTGTCCAGCCCGGGCCAATGGGTCCGCAAGGAAAGAGAGGCCCCCCAGGCGCACAGGGAGAGATGGGACCCCAGGGTCCCCCAGGAGAACCAGGTAGGAGCCCTGCTGTAGAGCCACAAGGAAAAGGCTCCTTTTCTTATTTGCTTTGTTTTCACTTTTGTTTTCTTGCTGAAAAGCATTTGTTAAGCACCAGTGTCCCCCTTTCCGTGGCCCTCACACCTGTTCTGGTAACTGTACAGGTTTTCGCGGGGATCCAGGGAAGGCCGGACCCCAGGGAAGAGGCGGTGTGTCTGCCATTCCTGGATTCCGAGGAGAGCTGGGACCCGTGGGGCATCAGGGGCCAGTTGGCCAGGAGGGTAAGTGATGGCCAATGAAAGGGGGCAGAGGGCAGGGCCGTTCTTCCAGGCCCCGCTGTGGCATCACGGATGGACTGTGGCGTGCACGGGGGAATAGACACGTGCCGAGATGAGCAGAGAGAAAAGGCTGCACCCCTTCTGCTGCAAAACCCCAGCTCAGCTCCTGTAGGACCCTCGCTGCAGCCGTGGTCCTGGGTGCACTCCAATAACACCTGCGCCTAGCAGAGCCCCTGGGCAGAACGCCTGGCACAGGGTCTCCAGGAAGGGCCGGCTTCCTTCCTTCCTCTGAGACACGTGCAGGTGCCTCAGAGAAGGAAGCAGTTGACATGCTTGAGAGACAAGATTCGTGCAGCTCTGGAGGCCTGAGACAATGAGCTGAAAGAAACCAATTATGTTAACAGGGGTCATTGGAAAGTCTTGTTTCATTGATTTCTTAAAATTATGTGCACGTATATAGGAGGGGATAGGCCAGAAATGATAGCAAGTCATGCAAAAAAATTTGGAGGGTTGTCATCCACCTGTGCTCAGTATGGGACGAGGCTGCGTTGTCAGCTCCCAGATCTCAGGAAATAGCAATCTGCTACCCTCCAGAAGGACTCTCCCATGGTCAGATTGTGTAACACGGTGGGTACACATCTGAAGACACTTACGGACAGATAGGAACCATCCAGGCTGGGAGACTGAGACAGCACAGGGTGGAGGATGTCCTATGAGAAAGCAGTGAGACATGAAAATGTCTTGCCGGGGAAGGGGAATGGGAAGGCATGATCAACCAGCACAGCCAATTTCAGACACTTGAAGCGTTGTCCTGTTGAAGGCAGGTAGACGTTCTTCTGTGCTCTGAGGAGAGAACCCAGCCCCCTGAGTGGATATTTCTAACCCCAGGGTGGCCCCGGGGCGCTGGACTTCAGTACATTCGGGGACCCTTCCTGGTGTTTTACTTCTTGCTCAGCATCAGTGCACCCTGAGGGGAGAGCTCACGAGGCTGGCTGAGTCTGTGCCTTTGTTCAATACCCTCCTTGTCATCACCCATCCTCACCGAGCACAGAATGTGGGTCAGGTCCTCCCCAGGAGGCTCTGGGTCTACAAGGGCAGAGCCACTGGTACCCCAGCCTTGGAAGGAAGCCAAGCAACAACTATAAGGGCTGTGGGCTGAGATCTGCATGGCAGCTAAGGTGGCTGCTTTCTTTCGGACCCTAGGGGAGCCAGGCCGCCCAGGGACCCCCGGCCTGCCCGGCATGCCCGGCCGCAGTGTCAGCATTGGCTACCTCCTGGTGAAGCACAGCCAGACAGACCAGGAGCCCATGTGCCCCGTGGGCATGAACAAGCTCTGGAGTGGATACAGCCTGCTGTACTTTGAAGGCCAAGAGAAAGCCCACAACCAGGACCTGGGTAGGTACCACCCGCCGGGCCCCCAAGGCCTGCTCAGCTGGAGATTGTCAAGATCCAGTGGCCAAAGTGAGGTTCATGAATCCTGTAAGGCAGATGAGTTTCTCCTGATCGAAGGCACTGGGCCCGTTCACATCCCTGGGGTCTCAGAAAAGATTAGATTGCCTTTGATGCCCTTAGGTCGGGACCACAGAGACCTGCCTTCCGCTGGCTGGCACCTTCCACAGACTCCTGCAAGAGCCAGCCTTGTGCTGGCTCGTCTCTGCCTGAAGGCCACCAGCTGCTTCGCCTCCTTCTTGCTTTTTGCCCCAACTTCCATAAACAGGCTAGGGCCCTGAGGGCCAGGGGGTCACACAGAACCACCAGGAAAAAGGGATCTGTGGATAGATGTGCTCAATCTAGTCAAGTAAGTCTGGTTGCCAAAACAAATTAAAATGACTTAAAAGCCCACAGAAAATGTCACTAGCGTACATTAAAAGCTGCGCCTAGTGGCGGGAGGATGCCTTAGCCTGTGGTGTCCGTGGTGGGGACAGTGCTTGCGGAAACCTGTCGCACTGAACCCTGATGATTCGTTCACATTCCCGTCTATCTGTTCTCCTTCCATAATAAGTTTTCTTTAAAATGGGGCAGAGCAAAGAAGGGAAAAGGCCTAAGAAAGCTGGGACCAGAGCCAAGGAGGCAGCCATGGCGCTCAAAGGTGGAGCACACCTTTGGCTCTACACTCATGAGCAGCCAGTGAGAAAAGTGAACCCTGCTCAACTCATTCATTCTGGCCATAAGAAAAAGCTTGTTTTTTTTACCCAGAAGCACTGGAGTTATTTACAGGCAGAAGTGACCAGAGCTCCTTGTGGGAGGGCGCCATGGGGTGTGATGAGCTAGGCCCTCACTGTGGATGCCATCAGGGGTTCCTTGGGGCTGGTGCTTTAAGAGCCCCCGACATGGGCCTTACCCAGGGCTCTAGGCAGGAAGACGCCACTCCCTGCTGACCTAGCGTAGTGCAGAGGTGTGTGTAAGGACTTCTAGAAGGGCAGGGCAAAAATGCCAGTGTAGTCTGTACCCCCCAAAATGATCATTGGCTTGGGCCCCAGTGCTCAGCCAAGCCCCTCCAAATGGCCACTGGGGCAGGTCCCTGGCGTGGGCCTCCCGAGCCTGGCTGGGCCTGGAGGAGCACCTTCCCAGACACACTCAGCTGTCACCCCCTTCCGCAGGGCTGGCGGGCTCCTGCCTGGCTCGGTTCAGCACCATGCCTTTCCTGTACTGCAACCCTGGGGACATCTGCTACTATGCCAGCCGGAATGACAAGTCCTACTGGCTCTCCACCACTGCCCCGCTGCCCATGATGCCTGTGGCCGAGGACGAAATCAAGCCCTACATCAGCCGCTGCTCCGTGTGCGAGGCCCCGGCCGTCGCCATAGCAGTCCATAGTCAGGACGTCTCCATCCCCCACTGCCCGGCGGGATGGCGGAGCCTGTGGATCGGATATTCTTTCCTCATGGTATGTGATTCCTGCCAGCACTCTCTCAGAACATAGAAGGAGGTAGAAATCTAGCTCCTCTCCCCAGCCACACCCTGGCTGGGGAAGCAGCAAGAACAGCTGCCTTCGTGAGAATCATGAGACAGGGCAGGTGTTCAGGTTGTGCGGGACATGAGAGCACCTGGCCCGGGGGTGAGCGGGAGCTGGACAGCAGCCTGCACTCTTGCCTGCACTTTGTTAACTGAGCTACGGGCCTAGGCCTGGGGCTGCCCCCACCCAGAGGGGACCCATCCACTCGCCAGCAAGCCTTTGTAATTAGGATATATTTGGTTTGTTAGCCATCTTCCTAAGCAGAACAGCGAAGGTAAAACTTCTGGTTTATCCCAGCTAAACATAGGGAAGCGTTTTATCTAGAACCCTAAGTAGCTTATGTAGAATGAGTCTAGAACCTAGAATGCCCTCAGGAAATATCATTAGCTGGTTGGTTTAAAACAGATATATGTATACTGGTGAGGAAAATCCTGAAATACCAGGGTCAGGTCGCCTTTGGGTATAAAGTAGAGGATGCTCAGTTTTGGCCAGTTTACGTTTAGTTTAACATCAGGGAAGTGACTGCACCGCAATAGCATCCCTTACAATTGTCCTGCTTTCTCCACTTTGTAGGGGGAAAGGAAGGCCCAGCAGGGGGAGCTGGTCTTCTATTTCATTTATGTTGATTGCGACTGTCATAACTCCAGCTATAGTGACTGCATGCCCAACATGTTAAATATTTCATAAATTACATTAGTAATATAACATAGAAATTGACTCACAGAAATTCAGAGCCCTCACTCAGCCTGGCCGCTCCCAGCTCTGGGGGCTCCAGCCTGGTACTTCCTCCTGACCCTGTTCAGCTGCCCCAGGAGGCTCCTTTGGAGAGTCCTTCCCGGCCTGCCCCGCGAAGATATGTCCACTTCTCCCAGCCCATTTACAATAAACAACAGCATGGTACCTCTGGGTTAGAAAGGCTTCTGCATTTATGAGCAGAAAACTGTCCAAAGGTTTTCAGTTTTTGCCAGTCCCTGCCCAAATACATCATAGGACAGCTTCTTCTGTTCTCTGCAAACTGCAGACGAGGCATTCCTATTCTAAATTAGCAGGTTCCGACAACGTACTCACCACTCGAAGCTTGCTCGACCAAGCAAATGACATTTTTTTTTAAGATTTATTTATTTATTTTTAGACAGAAGGTAAGGAAGGGAGAAAGAGGAGGAGAGAAACATCGATGTGTGGTTGCCTCTCATGTGGCCCCCACTGGGGACCCGGCCTGCAACCCAGGCATGTGCCCTGACTGGGAATCGAACCGGCAACCCCTTGGTTCGCAGCCCACATTCAATCCACTGAGCTACACCAGCCAGGGCCAAATAACATTTCTTAATAGATTAAGTTTGAGACCCAGGGCCTACCATGCACCTTCATGGAGCTAGAAATGTTTGTGAAATAAACAAAAAAATAGAAGTGGCAAAGAAAATTCCCCCTGACCCTTGTCCCAGTCTCCCAGATGGTAGCTGCTGGATCGTATCAAGGGACTAATGGCTTAATTAACAACCTCTGAAAAAATATAAATTACACAAGTAGTACATGTTCATTGTGGAAAAATCAGCAAGTAGAGATTCTCTGAAAAGAAAACTAACGAAAATCACTCATACATACTTCCTTTGTCTTCATAAAGTCTAGCAGAGGAGTGGCGGGCAGCAGTCACTTTTGGAGGGATTACTTGTTTTAACTCACCCTCAGATGCTGACCCACATCTTAACTTTATTTTTCCTTTAAAACAAAAGTTAACATTCTGGTAACCCTCCTGCCAGGCATATGCTGCATTCTTTGAATGGATGATTGGGGAGGTAATGCTTTTGCCCCCAAATGTGGTCAACTGTATTAATGATTATAACCTCCTTTTGCTTTTGCTCTAGTTGTCACTTAATGACAAATCAGGACTGTCCATTTATGTCCATGAGCCCTCCCCTGCAGCAGCCCGGCACCCGCTCCGCCTTCCGCCTGTCTACCCTGATTTATTCAGCCAAGCCCCTAGCAGTAGAGTGTGTTGCAGGTGGTGGTCTGTGTGGACACAAACGTTCACCGTTGTTTTCAGTTAGGGGACAAGCGCATCAATTACAGCTGTCCCCAGCTGCCCCCAGCCACTGTGCTCACAACCCTGCCCCTCTCTCCTCCGCAGCACACCGCTGCAGGCGATGAAGGTGGGGGCCAGTCGCTGATGTCGCCAGGCAGCTGTCTGGAGGACTTCCGCGCCACGCCGTTCATCGAGTGCAACGGGGGCCGGGGGACCTGCCACTACTTCGCCAACAAGTACAGCTTTTGGCTCACCACCATCCCCGAGCAGAGCTTCCAGAGCGCGCCCTCCCCCGACACGCTCAAGGCCGGGCTCATCCGGACGCACATCAGCCGCTGCCAGGTGTGCATGAAGAACCTCTGATGCGCCGCTTCCGGGGCTGCCCAGCGGATGCACTTCTCTGCAGGTTCGCCTCCAGCCTGGGGGGCCACTTTGGTGCTTAACTTATTACCTCAGGTGCTGACCCACACATTGACTTCGTGCTTTTTCTCTAAAAACAAACAAACAAAAAGTCCACCAAAGGAATTCAGCACCAGCTCTTATACCAAATAGCTACTTGTCATCCACCACAGGTGCTAGCCACTGTCTCCACTCTGCAGAATGAAGCCCTCCCTATGACCCCTGACCCTCCGAATGGGAAAACTGTTAACAGCCCAGCACTCCCTCTCAGGCCATACTAGACTTTTACACGCTAGGTGCAACTAACATCTTCGTATGTACCTGCACTTCATATACTCGCTGCACGTTCAAACCCCACAGACAACCCACTTACCTAACTCACTGAATGGGGTGGTATAGACAAATGAAGCCATACTCCCGCTGTTCCCACAGGAAGGTCTTCTGGGGACTGGATAATCCCCCCACCCTTCCCTCCAAGCCAACACGATGACAGCATGCTCTTCTCCCAAATTCTCATGATGTGAATTGTCCCAGCCCCTCGAGGCCGGAAGGACGCTGGCAGTCACATACCAGCTGTCATTCTTTCCACCACACCCGTACAGACCATTGGGTTTGGCAAAACTCTTGTAGCAACAAAGACCTAACCGCCCGTTGTCAGGCAGGCGACTTGACAGCAAACCCGCACAGTCAGAAGGGATGTTTCCACTGGCCCCAGGCTGCCCTGAGATTTACCCTCCACTTTCTGTTGTAAATTGTATTCCCGTGACTAAATATTAATGTCCTGTATAATGACTGTGGAATAAACATTGATTGGGACATCTTTATAGCCCCGGTTGTTGACTGCCTAAATTTTCTCAAGTCTGTAGAGCACAGAATTTGCGGTGACCCCAAGGTCACCTGGCCTGGGAGCTAGTTTCTTGAGTTTCAGTAGACTTGAACCCTAGTCTATGGTATTGTCATTCCACTCTCAGGGAATTGTCTTTGTGTTTATAGTGCACTCATATTTGCAGAAAGCATTCTAACCATCACTCATGGGAATTAGGGGAATCAGTCCTTCACAAAGAGACTTCCAGAGTCATGCAATTCATTCCAACATAATGTCCCAAGTCACATCTCAGTATTTCTAAGAAATAGTCTCTAAGACACATTTCTGGCTTTGGTTTTTTTCTGGAACCTGGCTGACCCTTGGGAACCCAACTCACAGAATTTCTTTTTACCCTTTACAATCCAATCTCGAATTAAACTTTTTGTAAGAATAATTTCCACCTAACAAGATAAGTATCCCACCTGATAATGTTATTTGAAATAGATCCTCAGCTGTCTTGGCCTGCATTCCCCCAGAAGCTAAACGAGACAAGGAATCTGCACAGGAGGGTTATTTGGGGACACAATTCCAGTGAATGGAGTGGGACCTGGATAGAGTGAACCCAGGAAGGAGGGTGCCTTACTGAGGAGGCTACTGACCTTGGCAATTTCAGGCTTTATCCTGCTAGGGACCCACTAAGGATGGCCACAGAAGCAGCCTCAGATTGCCCCACCCAGGCATGGGAAAGGGACACTTTCAATCTCCAGTTCTGGCCCGCCGTGGTCAGGGGTTGCCTAAAACTGTCAGCACTTAATGGCTGAGTGGGCTTCTGCAGCATCCCAAGGAGAGGCAGAGAACCAGACAAGGCTGATGTAAGGTAGCTACACCTGTACACAGCTGGTTTCCCTAGCAACAGCTGTAGCAACAAGTTGGGCACAGTGCCTCTCCACAAAGCTTACGGAGGCAGCTGTTTATTCTAGACTCCAGTCGCCACAATCCACGGAGCAGACAGGAAGTTTGTCACTGTTCCAAAGATTCCTGCTGAACTTGGCTCTGTGCGGTTCACGCTTCTGAGCCAGGGGACAGGCCACTGGAAGAGACATACACCCTGGTAGCTCCTGATACCCTCCTCACCTGCAGACAGACTCTTGGCAACTTGCAGAACTCAGGGCTAACTCACAGAGTCCTATCTCCCTTCTGTGGCCAAGGTCAAGAGCAAAGGGCAATGGGGGTGGAGGCAGGCCTGGGAGCTGTGGGCCATGCAATGGCATGAACTGGCTGTAAAACTGTAGCCGTTTCCAAAGAGGCCATTTCATCACATGGGGTCAGGGTCCAGCTTCTCTGCCACACAAGGGAGTGAAGGGGTGAGTGAGGCCAAAACAGTAGGAAGTGCCCCTGGAGACACAAACACTGTGCATCCTGCAGGCAGCCCTCCCCAGGCTGGCATGTCCCCCACTTGTCTTGGGCAGTGGGTGTCTACTGGGCAGAGGCCTGAACAACCAAACCAACCTTGGCAAAACAGAGCAAACAGCAGCAAATGGAATGATGCATGTGAAGCTAAGAGTCAGGTTCCCTGGAGCCCTAACCTAGAAGGGCCTGGACTTGGGTGAAACCTGGGTGTGTGTCCCTTTCCAGCCACTGGTGGACTCTGGCCTTAGACACACCTTTCATTGCTCTGGGCTTCAGTCCTCACACCCTCAACCCAGCTGCCTTCCAGAGCCTCCTTCTGGCAGATGGGCCAGTGAGTTCAAGGCCAATCCACAGGAGGGGAGGACAGGGAGCAACACAAACACCTGCAGACTCAGCAGTCGCTTGCTGCAAAGGTCCCGCAAAGGGGCGTCCTCAGCCCAGCAGCTTTCAGAATGGGCACACAGGAAGCCCAGGCCAGCTGCACATGCATGTTTAGGGTCTACACAGCAGGCACAGCAGCTCCACCCAGTTCTGACCGTCAGGTCCAAAGGGCCCAGCTTTGAGAAGTGGGAAGGATCGGAGACCACTTCAGGCCGTGGAGAGAGTGCTCAGGGATAGGGTGAAGTAACAGGTAGGAGCGCACCATGGAGGCATGAGGCCCACTAGACCAAATGACATAAAGGCAAGTACAGTCCAGGACTCCCCCAGCCTCAGATGGAGCAGATTTTGTCTCCAAAACATGCCAAACACCTGGACAGACAACACGCTGGCTCCCAGACACAAGGTCTTGGGTTCCAAGGTCTTGCCTTCCTCAAAGTCCTTACAGTTGACCCTTGACCAACACAGATTTGAACTGAGCATGTCCACTTACACACGGGTTCTTGTCAATAAATATGTACAGTACTGGAAACATATTTTCTCTTCCTGAATAACACTTTCTTTTTTCTAACTTTATTGAAAGAAGAGAGTATACAATATATGTAACATACAAAATATGTGTTAATCAACAATGTTATTGGTAAGGCTTGCGGTCAGCAGAAGGCCACCAGTAGTTAAATTGGGGAGAGTCAAAAGTTATATGCAGATTTTTGACCGTGTGGGGCTCGGCATCCCTAACCGGTGCTGTTCAAGGGTCAAACTCTAGTTGTCATCCACAGTAGGCACTCTACATAATCAGGGTCACCCCAAAGCATGGGGGCAGAGGCAGAAGTCACTTCCCTTTTCCCTTCTCTCTGGAGGACAGACACCATCTCTCTGATGCATGTCATTAGCTGAGCACCGGCCTCACCCCTTTCATAGGGAAACTACTGTATCTTGCCACATATACTATGCTCGTGTGCATTTACACAATGGAATTCTACGCAGCAGAGAGGAAGAAGGAGCTTATACCCTTTGCAACAGCATGGATGGAACTGGAGAGCATTATGCTAAGTGAAGTAAGTCAGGCAGTGAGGGACAAATACCATATGATCTCACCTTTAACTGGAATGTAATCAACAAAAGAAAAAGGCAAGAAAAATAACCAGAGACATTGAAATCAAGAACAATCTAACAATAGCCAGAGGGGAGGGGGGAGGGGACAAGGGGGAGAAGGGTTTTCAGGAACCACTATAAAGGACACATGGACAGAACCAAGGGGGAGGAGGGAAGTAGGGGAGGGAAGTGGAGGCGGGGTTGGAGGGCGTTGGGGGAGGGGAGGGGAGAGGATGCAGACAACTGTAATTGAACAACAATAAAGTAATAAATAATAATAAAAAAACAATACGCTCATGTGTATAATGTGCACCCATGTTCTTGGTCCAAACTTTCAGGAAAAAGCTCTTTCATTTTAATTTTTTAACTCAATTTTTTATTTATTTATATTTTGAAATAAAACTGATTATCGTATTCCAAGGCATTATTTTGCATACCGACATCATTATTGCTCTCTAGATTACTTTCAACACATAAGCATAAATAAAAGCATTAAAGACATTTATATAGATACGGAATTAGTACCACCCATGTATAATATGCATCCTTACTTTTCCCTCAAAAATTCGGGTACAAAAGTGCGCATTACACACGGCAACATACAGTACATGCTGGAGGTGCTGTGGTGCCAGACGCTTGTGTGCCGGGGCCTTCCGGCACAGCAGGCAGCCCTGCTCGACCCTGGCCGGCAGTTCAGGAAGGGCAAAGTTGCACAATTCGTCTCAGAAACCAGCCTAGCGGCCTGGGAAAAGGGGAAACCGTGGCTTGCAGCACCCAGATTACGACACACCCAACCCAAAACGTCCCAGACACCTCCGCCAAGCACGATGCCTCAAGGGCACCAGGAAACACCCAGCTAAGCGACACTGTTGAGAAAGTTTTTATCTGTATGAGGACACTTTGAGACCCCAGGTGAAAATCTGCAGCAATGGCTCCAAGTTCAGGCACAGCAGGTTAACCCAGGGCTGTCCACGGCCTCCCAGGGCAGCTGCAATGACACAAAGGCATCGATGGAAGGAATGTTCGAGGGCGCCAGCTCAAATCCACGTCCAGCAGAAAAGTCCCCTCCATCTCCACTGGTTGGTTCACACAGTTGAATGACTTGAGCTCCCCCAGAACTAACCTGGCTCCCCGGTTGAGAATGAGACCCACATGAGGTCACCAGAACCCCTGAGGACCAGGCCTCCTAACAAGAGCGAGCCCAGGCTGGCTCTTGAAAGTCTGCTTGGAACAGAGCCAGGAGTGAAGCCTATTTTTAGAGCAACAATAAAGAGTGAAATGCTTAAGTGTCTCCAGTGGGGAATGTTCCATTCCTGGGCAATCCCCTACTCAGGGGCACTAGCTACAGGTGGTCAGAGCAGGCGGGCAAGAGGATTGAAGAATGTCCAGGAGATGGGGGCCTTCAGAATGCATTTGGCCAGCCCCGCCTTCAGGCATGAAGCCATTTCCTAGGATGCTCTTTCCCTCCGTGTGTTCAGACAAGCTCCTGGGTCTCCCTGCGGAGCACATTTCCTCCTGTGTCACTAACAAAGGCACTTGACAGAGAATTAATACAACTTCTGCCCACACAATGGCAAATTAAACCAAGTCTGAAAAGTAATCAAACTAACCATTTTCACTTTTCAATGTGTTCATTGTGAAATTGAAATTGGAGACCAGCCCTGGCTGGTGTGGCTCAGTGGATTGAGCACTGGCCTGCGAACCAAAAGGTCAGTTCAATTCCCAGTCAGGAGACATGCCTGGTTTGCGGGCCAGGTCCCCAGCTGGGGGCGAGCAAGAGACAACCAATCCTTGTAGCTCTTGAACATGGACATTTCTCTCCCTCCCTTTCCCTCTCTCTAAAAGTAAATACACAAAATCTTAAAAGAAAAAAAAGAAAGAAATTGGAGAACTCGAGATCGTCCGCGGTAACAGGGCACCTTACCGGAGGAGCCCAGTGGCCCACGGAGGTCCTGTGCCGCGCAGAGCGGGAGGCGGCCCTGGGGGGCCTGGGCCAGAGCTCACGGGCACTCAGACACTACTGAACACCTCCCCCGCAACAAAGCCCTACTCACAAAATACTGTTTCTCACTAGCTTTCTGCCACGTTTGCTTTCTATTACAGGCTGAATGCTTGTGTCCCCCTAAAATCCATGTGCTGAAGCCCTACCCCCCAACATGACGGCACTTGGAGGCGGGGCCTTTGGGCCATGATGAGGGTGGGGCCCTATGATAAGATTAGTGCCCTTACGGGAGAAGAAGGAGATCAGAGCTCTCTCCCTCCACCACGGGAGGACACGTCCACAACGAGGCCATGTGCAAGTCAGGAAGAGGGCCCTCGCCAGGACTGAACCGGCTGGCACCCTGATGTTGGACTGCCAGCCTCCAGAACTGTGAGAAGTCAGTGTCTGCTGCTTAAGTTGCCCAACCTGTGCTTTGTTACAACAGCCTGAGCTGGCCGAGACGCCCCTTTCCCAATCAGACGTTTTTGGGGACTTCCCCAAGTCTGGACTACATGCTCTCAGTTAAATTTCTAAGAAAACAAAACCCACGGTCTCACAGCTTCCCTGCCTTAGCATCTTCTAACGGCACAGCGATGCACCCACCAACCAGCAGAAAAGGGGCTTCTGATCAGTAACAGCCCAGGTGACCCAAGCAGAACTTAGTAGAAACAGAGCTTTTATTTTTGCTTCTGTTATTGGAATTCATGTCATCAAGACAACTAGGCAGATGGGCTGATCCCAATCCTGGAATTTTTAAGGATTCAGGGCAACTTCTAAACATAGAAGCCCCTTAAGCTCACAGCCATCTCCCCAGAGACCCCAGCGAGGAGTCCACTGGGGCACGAAATAAAGTCTGAATCAGCGCAGTGTCCACACCAAAGTCCTACTCAAGGTTCCTTTTAATAACACGTGTAGTTCATGCTACTACAACCAATATAAAAAAGCGACTCTGATTTCGTATAAATTAACATGTCGAGAATCATTATGATGCACCGAGATACAAGTTCCAAACGATAGGACCAAAGATAAATCACAGTGAAGAGAAATGTCTGAGGACGACAAACATGAACAGGTGCTCAGATGGGGTGCACACCCACCCAGGCAACCTTCTGTCAGAGGCCAGGTTGTCAGGAAAGGATCTGCAAGGGAACAACAGTCTCCAGGGACCCTGATCCTGCAGCTCCCCACCTCCCAACACAGCGACATAGACAGAGGCGATGATTCACAAGACCTTCTCTCACAGTCAGCTGTCATTTCCTCTCGATCTTCTCCGTGCGCAGTTCCACGAAGGAACTCCTTGACTATGCTCCCGACCACAGCTCACTGGGTCACACCCCTCACCTACTGTGTAAACGGGGGTCTGGGGTCTCTGAGAGTCAGGCACAGCACCCAGATTTGGTTCGTCTGGGCGGCTTGTAACAGGAGATATCCACAGTCTGAGGTGGACCCTGGGCTCTCTGCCGCAAGATCATGGGCACCACCATGTCAAACAAGCTTTCAAACAGCAGGTCCACGTTGTGCCCGGTTTTGGCACTGGTCTCGAAGCACATCTGCTCAGCGGCTGGCACATCCTTCTCATCCAGCATCTTGTACTTCAGGATCTTTCTATAAAGGGCCATCGCTTCCTCTGGCTTCACCTGCTTGGGCACCTTGGGCGACACGCAGCCGTCACCCACCGACCCGGAGCTGTGCCCGTCCTTCTCCCAGCTCTCCGAGGCCCCCTCCTCACTGAGGTCCAGCTTGTTCCCCACGATGGCAAAGAGGCAGTCGGTGTTGGCTGTGTCTGTCAGGCCCAGGAATCTGTCCTCCAGCTCCACCAGGCTCTGTGGGTGGTTCACATCATAGGTGAGGATGACAGCGGCTGCGCCCCGGCAGTACATGGAGCCGAGGCCGTGGAACTGCTCCCGCCCTGGTTGGGGAAGGGGAAGAAAGATGTGAGTTATCTCTTTTCTCAGGAGCGCCCAGGAAGGGCCATGGATTGGCATTCCAAATGTAGGCGCGGCTGGAGCCGGACTGGACTGAGATACAGGTGTGCAGAAAGAATGAACCGGCCCAGGCCCTGCAGGACCGAAGTGCAGTGCCCTGCTCCTCCGGGGACCGCAGGCCCACCCCACCACAAGCCATTCCTCCACAACCTGGTCACACACCTTAGTTAACATAAAGACCAAGACGACTCTCCATGCCGTACTTTTCTTCTAATTAAAAATCGTATGGCTTGTTCCTATTTTTGCATTTTAAAAGAAGGTATTTGAATGAATGCTCTCACCACGGGCTTCGATGCTCGATGGCACAGTCTATGCCACATCTTGGCGCCACAGTCGTTCTGGCACAGCACCGCGCCAGTCTGCCTTCACACAGGCGCATGCCACTCCCCAGTGCCCAGTGCCCAGTGCCCAGGGCTCCACTCCAGGACTGCCCGGCTCCTGTCCAGCTGCCTGGGGTGAGGACCCACTAGTCAATCTACTTGACCACTTGTCACTTCCCAAGGGGTCCCTGAACCCCTTCCAGATTATTTTTTAAGTCTTTTGTCGGTCCCATCACCACCCCCACCTCCCACCCCTCACGCTCCCTCTGGGTTCTGGCTCATACACTGGGCACAATTGCAAGTCCAGGCCTTGGTTATGCAGCTAATATATGTATGTCTACCGTAGGGAGGGCTGGACCACGTGCTTTTACTTGCCCTTGTGGATTTGGTGCCCTATTTAATGTGTTGAGTAAGTGAAGCCATAAATTATCCCATTTTAAAAAAACACGCACGCAATTTTTTCTCTTGCATAAAATTTCTTTGTTTTGTTAACAGTTTGGTCTGATTTACAAAATGGTAGAAGCCTCATTCAAGTCAGAAGCTTCATTTAGACCCCGCACCCAGCATCACGGCATCCCGGTTCCCCGCCCTTTACTCTGCACTGCAGACTGAGGGGGAGCGGGAGGCAGAGGGGGAGGGAGGAGTCACCTTGGTGTGTTAAACCCACCAAGAACTGAAATGTCATCATACTGGAATATTTTTATTCCGCCATGTTTAATCATTAGAAAACCTACATCGAAATTACAACTAAACTACAGAGCAGCCATCATTCAGAGCCACCTGAAATCTAGCTCACTGTAAGTCCTACAACTGAGGATTTAGAGGAGAAGCCACATGAGACTGGTTGTTTCCACGTGCAGGTACAGAACAGGGGTTGTGAGCATGCCTGTGTTCTGGAGTCAGACAGCTGGGCCTGTGAACCTGCACAGGTACTTAACCACGCATGATTTAGTCTCCTCTCTCATGAACCAGAACCGATAACAATATTACCCCACAGGGTGGTGAAGATTAAGTGTATTAATATAGTAAAAGAAAAAAATAATCCCACGTAAGTGGCAAGCCCAGTGGGCCCTCATTCATTGGGGTTGGTCTCCGGGGGCCCAGGTGGACCATTGTTTGTGTCCCTAAGTTTTCACACTGATCTCTTCATTTCCCCTTTGTTGGAAACTGCCCTGCCTGGTTTCAGAAGCTGTAAACCCCCCATGGCTAAGGCTGAGTAAAGAACCTTGGAACCATAAGCCACTGAGGAGACAAAGCTTATCTCCCTGGCAGGGGCTCCGCCTCTGCCCCCTTTACGTCACCCTGTTTGGCCCCCGGCGGAAGACTGGTTAGCCAAAGATGGGTAAGATTCCTCAAGGGAGGGACAACCTAAGACAGGCATGGTCATGAAGGGGCCCTCAGGGAAGGACTTGGAGGGCTATAGAAAAAAGGGGTGATGGACCCTCACCTCTCGGCTTTGATGTAGCCTGAGTCCTCATCCTGTCTGCAAGAAATCTCCTAATCTCTTGGCTGCCTTACTTCCCGTGCCTGACTTAAGCCTGAAACAATACCGGGAGAGGGCCATGCAGCCCTGGGCAGGAAAGGCAGTTCCCCGAGGCAATCAGGCCTAAGAAAAATGCATAAAATCCTGTTAAACCTGCTTTGCTAATACCCTCAATTTAAATGATAAGGGTCGAAGAATGAAATGAGTTTGTTTCCCCAAGTTTTACAGCCCTTTAGCTAACTGACCCTGACTCAGAATAAGCCCTCATAGTTCTTTGAATGTTATCTATTGTTTGATCCTTACTGCCTGACAATGATTGATGAGCTTTACCTGTATTCCTGTGCAAACTGAACCCAATAAAAGCACATTGAGGAACAGGCTCCTGGCCCTTCTCCTTTGAGAGATCGGCCACTTTTCCTCCCCAAGAAGATCATGTCTTGGTAGACTTATTCTCATCCATGGTGGATGGGAGGGCTCTGTGGGAGGAGCACCCCCACACTCCTTCTGTTCACTTAGTGTGAAGATGGTTCACTGGCTCCATGAGGACAATTCAAAAATGCAAACTGGGGCCTCCTCCCAAAGCCATCCCAGGCCACAGGTTAATCAGCCCTCCTCCTGCCATCAGATTCCACTGCCCTGGCTGGTGGGAGGGAGAACCACCCAGCACACCAAACTATCCAGGCACACCCATGCTCCCAGGAGGAGCTCAGTGGGGGCCTTCTGAATTCACAATCCTCCTGGCTGTCTGGCTTACCCTCACATGGTCCCTTGGAGAGTTATCTATATTTCTAGAATATCTTTGACAGCTTCTCTTCCTAACTGGCATAGGAATCTGTTTCTGATGAAATTCTGTAACTTCGCCTGCAGTTTTTCAGTTTGGGCTACAGAGCCCAGCTGTTGACTACAGTGGGAATGGAACCCTGAGGTCCGTGACCTTGAAAGGGGAAACAGTGGAATCTTTATTCTCAACATCCTCTAACTAAAATTTAGCATTTCCTTCTCTTACATACATTGACAACAAACCAGGAGTGATGTTAAGGAGCAATACCTGTGGCTTTGTCACCTATGGAAACAACAGAGGCTTTCCGTTCCACCTGACACTTGTCCACCACGTCATCAAGCATTTAAGTTTATCACCACTTAAAAATCACAACAGCTATTAGACCTGCCCTTTGCAAGGAAGCCTGGTTTCCTGATAAAACTTAGTGCACACACTTAAATTTAGCATTCAGAGAAAGATCATGAGCTCACAGAATCTGGGTACGAAAGGATCCTTCACACAAGAGAAATGAAGGCCCCTTGGTCTCTGGGTCTCTGGAACACAGATTAAAGGCATGATATCTGCACACATATGCAGGGTCTGGCACAAGTGACGCCCTTTTTTATTACAACAAAATCTTTTATCACAGTCATAGGTATGTGATTCTGTAACATAACAGTATCACACTCACACGCACCATATGACATTTTAGGTGAAATGTTCAAATGTTGTCCATTTTGTACAAGACATTCATGTGCCCTACCAACCACATTCAACGGCGTTACTTCTGGCAGACCCTGTATTTGCATAAAACATAGTGTCCTTTGCCTTATAAATGACTATTTCTGGCCAAATGGCCAAGAAACACAAACAAGTTCCACTCCAATCATTCTGAAATGGTCACGTTCTGATGCAGGCCAAGTGGCACTGCCTCATTAGGGGGCAAGCGGTGGCCCCCCTGGCCAGTCCTGGGCCAGTCACCTCAGTAGGCCAGTCACCTACTGAGAATGATACCCACGTCCTGGGAGAAGTGCCCAGCACGGACCTACACTGGACAGCTGTCCTCTCCCAGATTCAAAGCCAGGGCTCCCTGCATCTCAAAAAAAAAAAGCCCCACATCCTTCCTCAAACGGCCTGATGGTGAGGATGAGACGAAATCGAGCAGGACTTGGAGATACGTGTCCTGCCCCACACGGATCCTGAAGGTGAAAGTGAAGCGCGCTGTTTACAGTGACCAGGCTCCCTGCCCGCCCTGGGTGCTAGTAAGGGCCAGCCTGCTGACAAGCAGCATATACTCTGGAATTCATCACCCGCAAAACAAAAATTCCTCAACTTCAGCAGAGCCATAGCAGCTCGGCCCTCAGCCTGATAATCTAATTATAACTTTCATGTCAAATTACACTGTACGCCAACAGGCAGAAATGAAACAGTCTTCTCCCATCTCTTCGTGGACCCCCATGGGGGAAGATGATGAAGACGTCTCCACAACTGATGATAACAAGTGTTGGCTAAAAAGAAAGAAATGCTTCCCCGTTATTGCCACTGACAAGGACGTTTCTCTCAGACACTAATCACGTATGTAGCAAACCAGGCATCTTGAGGTTTTCCTACAGCTAAAAATGTTATCAGCTCCCTCCCGCTAGATTTCACGGGGGAAAATGAAGTGGCATTCCAGTTATCCCGGGAGGATTTTTTCTAAGTCTGTTACATAGTTCATTGAGGACAAAAAGGCATGTTGTTCATGTCTATGCCTAAAATAGTTTTCCTTTCCAGATAAAAATGTCTGATTTGCCTTCAAAAAACTACAGAAGTAATAACAAAACCAAAAGAGAAATCATAATAACTAAAGGAGGTAGGAGCTGAAGAATCCCATATGCTAATCTGAGAAGAGAATAAGTAAAAGTTGATATTTAAATCATATAATCTGTTATCCACCCATTAACCAATACGGGAGAAAGTGAGACCAGGTCATCTGTGGTTTGACAACCCATAAAGAGCCTGACCTAGAGAAGGACCACCTGCATTCAAATCCCCACAGTGTGACCTTGGGCACATCATTTAACTCTCTGTGCCTCAATTTCTCATCACTAAAATATAGATAGTACCCACCAAAGTATGGCTGTACAACCAGAACTAATTTAGACAGGTAAACTGCCTAGAACTGTGCCTGGCAGGTGTTACGTCCTGTATACATGTTTGTTAAATCAATCTCGAATTAGATTCTGTCCAAATCTAAGGTCAAACCATCCTACGGCCACCATATCATGTGTCTCTTCATCAGCACATTTACAAACTGTCTCTAGGGCCTATGGGTCCCTCTGACAGCTGACCAACATCCTACATCTTTTCTTATCTTTATGAGGTTCACTTTCAGAGAATGACTCTCTCCCCATTTCCGGGGGCACTTTATCGTGTAGCCACCGTACGCTGTGTCAGGAGAACTGAGACACGGCCCAGCAGCAGGCACAGGAAGCCAGAAGTCAGCAGCCCACAGAGCCCCAGTCTGCTGGACAGAAGACAAAGTGACCACTTGCCTTCTCTTTCACTCTCTGATCGACCTCAAGACAAATGACAACCAGCCTTTCACCCCCTGCATTGTAACACTTGTGTTGAAATGATTTAAAATAACTGAATGGGTCATACGGCCATCAGAAACCACATCACAAGGCTGGCTGCACACTGTAAACACGGGCGGGGGGCCGGCGGGAGGGGCGGCTGCTTTTTAAGAACGCTGGTGCTCGGCCCCCGCCCCAGAGCACATGAAGCAGGCTCTGACGACAGCATGGGCCCCAGAATCATTTTCAAAACTCCCCTGGTGAATATAACACGCAGCCTGAGGTGAAGATCACCAATTTGCTCCGTGAAAGTAGGAGATAAAAAGGCAGCTTTCCAGTGGGAGAAATTGGACTGCTTCCTATTTCAATTCAGTTGAAAAGTGAGGTCTACCAGGAAATGGAACTGCAAACGCTGAAGGAAAGAGGAACTTTTAAAACACCCTGCAAGATCCAGAATGTCCACTGGACAGGAGCCCACAAAAGTATCAATGTCACAACAAGAGGAAAGAAAAAACTCAGATTCACAGAACCAGGGATGGTAACAAATAGAAACTCCAGGGCACACACAGAAACAGAAGCTCCAACCAGAACAAGATGTAACATAATTCCCTTCAGAGATTTTTTAAAAATAAAATGAAATCTTTTTTCCATTGCTTTCAAGTTCCACCCACAGCATTATAAATACTACCATAAAAATTACTTTAGTTCTATTTTGTACAGTTTGATGAGTTTTGACTAAAGTCTACAGTCACGGGCAAAGTCTAGAACATTCCATCTGCTTGTATGTGTTGTGATTCTAAACATAGTGAACCTGGAGAGAGAATGGCCCACAGAAAGAACTGCCCTCCAGAAATGTTTACAAAGAATAGATACTTAAAGCTCCTGTAGTGCAGTAAGAAGAAAGAACCATGAGTCTTCCCAGGAGACAAAAGGAGCTGGCCGTCCGGGGCCAGCATTGGGTGTGTGCAGACTCCACCAGCACATGGCAGCTGAAGAGGCAGCGGGCAAGGACACCCCATCTGAGAACCTCCCGTTCACACAGAGGTGCCAGGAAATGAGTGGATGCCACCACCCTGATACCTGTATGCGACGATTAATTTTTTCAGAATTTTTTTAAATCCTCACCCTAGAATATGCTTATTGATTTTAGAGAGAGAGGAAGGAAGAGAGAGAGAAACATCAATCAGTTGCCTCCTGAACACGTCCGAATCAGGACTCGAACTCACAACCTAGGTATGTGCCCTGAACAGGATTCATACTGGGAACCCTTTGGTGCATGGGATGATGTTCCAACTACCTGAGCCACCCAGCCAGGGTCCATTTTTATTTTAATTTGTTTATTTGAGAGAGAGAAACATCAATTTGTTGTTCCACTTATTTACACATTCATTGGTTGATTCTTGTGAGTTCCCTGACCCAGGATCAAACCCCCAACCTTGGTGTATCAGGATGATGCTCTAACCAACTGAGCTACCCAGCCAGGGCCTAAATGGTTAACTTTATGTGTTAACTTGGCCAGGCTGTGATGCCCAGTTGTGTGGTCCAACTAGTCTAGAAGTTGCCGTGAAGGTACTTTTTAGATATGATTAATATCTGCATCAATTGACTTTAACTAAACCTGATTATCCTCAGTGTGTGTAGGCCTCCTCCAATCAGATGAAGACTTTAAGAGAAGCCTGAGATTTCCTGGAGAAAAAAAGAATTCTGGCCCAGGCTACAACCTGAGTTATAAAAAAATCACCCCTGAGTTTCCAGCCTGCTGCCCTGTGGAGTTGGGACTCAAGACTGCAATATCGGCTCTTCCATGGGTCTCCAGCCTGCCAGCCAGCCTGCAGATTTCAGACTTGCCAGCACCCACAGTCATATGAGCCAGTTCCTCTCTCTCTCCCTCAGTCACTGTCTCCCTCCCTCCCTTCCCTCTCTCTTTCTTCACATCCACATCTACATCCTATCAGTGCTGTGCCTCCAGGGAAGCCTGACAACACACTTGGAGCTTCTCACTTGTTTCTCTGGGAAACGTCGCTCTGGGAACACAGCTGCAATGTCAGACTCTCCAGAGGGTGGGACTGTCTCAGCAGCCCTTCTCCCCTCTTCTTTTTTTTTTTTAACTTATTTTAACTTTGTAGATTATTTATTTATTTTTAGAGAGAGGGGAAGGGAAGGAGGCAAGAGAGGGAGAGAAACATTGCTGTGTGAGAGGGAAAGAGTTGCCTCTCACATGCCCCCAGCCAGGGACCTGGCCTACAACCCAGTCATGTGCCCTGACCAGGAATAGAACCGGTGACCTCTCAGTTTGCAGGCCAGTGCTCAATCCACTAGGCCACACCACCAGCCAGGGCCCTTCTCCCCTCTTGCTTCTCCATCTCCAGATGTCTCTGCAAAGGCATTGATTCCCTCTATAAAGAGAGAATGCCCCATCAGCCCCTCCCCAAAGTGACCCGGGACACGGCAGCCCACCACACATCCTGTGCACATTCCTCAGTGCCTCACCACTGGGTCATGCTCCCGGACACCAGCTCTAGCACACCGCACCCCAGGAATTTCGAGGCCATACCTCTCAGCCAAACCAGCCACCAGCTCCATAGGAAAGAGGGGAAGTGGGCTGAAAGGGGCTTTTCAGCAACCACAAACATTGCTTTTTTTGTAAAATTGTATTTATTTATTTTTAGAGAGAGGGGAAGGGAGGGAGAAAGAAAGTGAGAAAAACTTGCCTCTCACAGACCCCCAACTGGGGACCTGGCCCACAATTCAGGCATGTGCCATGACTGAGAATCAAACCTGTGATCACAGGTTCACAGGCTGGCAATCCACTCAGCCACACCAGCCAGGGCAACCGCACGTACCACTTTGACCCAAACTGATTACTTCTTCATGATGAATTCCTCATCTGCCCTCCTCACTAACCTAACCAGTTAGTTCTCTTTCTAAGTAAACATCCAATAATGAAAATCTGCCACACAATTGCTGGCACCTCCCAGTTGGCTTCAAAATAAAGTGTGACCTCCACGAAAGTACACAAGGCCTTTCCTTCCAGGCTTTCAACAGCTAAATGGTAACCATAGGAATGATAAGATTTTCAAAATAGATATCTAGGAACATCTTTTATTGGGGTGGGGTGGACACAGCACAGGGAGATGGGGGATGGGATGAGGAATACATTTAGACTTTTTTTTCTTGGATTTGAAGTTATCTCCTTTTTACTCCATCTTTCAGCCTTGCTTTTTGTCCTATAAAAGTAAATTTAATTAAAAAGGGAAAAGCTCTGACTGCTGTAGCTCAGTGGATTGGACATCATCCTGCAAATGGAAAGGTCGCTGGTTTGATTCCCAGTCAGAGCACATGCTCGGGTTGCAGGCCAGGTCCCCAGCTGGGGCCGGGTAAGAGGCAACCAAGCGATGTTTCTCTTGTAAATCAATGTTTCTCTCCCTCTCGTTCTCCTTCCCTTTCCCTCTCTCCAAAAATAAACAAATAAAACCTTTCTTTTAAAAAAAGGAAAAAAGTCTTTCATTACAGATTAAAATGTTGTGAATGAAACAAAGGGGGAGTTTCGGAAGCTCCTACCATCCGTAGTGGGCTGAGTGGTGGCCCCAAAGACACATCCAGGGCCTCATCCTCAGAAACCGTGAACGGTGCCTTATTCGGAAACAGGGCTGTTGAAGGTGTGATCAAGTTGCGTTGAAGTCTTCGGAGTACAGCCTAATCCAAGATAAGTGGTGTCTTTACAATAAGACAGGGGCGTCAAACTGATTTTCACCGGGGTCCACATCAGCCCAGTTAAGCGAGTGTTCGGCACTGCTGCCAGGTAGAAACACGGTGCCGGGCCAGATAAAGCAAAGTGAAGGGTCGGATTCGGCCCGCAGGCCGTGTGTTTGCCACCTGTGCAGTAAGAGGAGAGACACACACACACACAGGGATGATGACGTGAAGACAGGCAGAGATTGCAGTGATGTGTCTACAAGCCAGAGATTACCAGCAGCCACCAGAAGCTAGGAAAAGGGCATGCGACAGATTTCCTACAAGAGCCTCAGAGAGAACCTGGCCCTGCTGACACCTTGACTTCGGAATTCTTTTCCTCCAGAACCGCAGGAGAATCAACTGCTGTTGTTTAAGCACCCAGTGTGTGGAACTTGGCCATGACAGCCCCAGGAAACTCACACTCCACGAAGGTAGGAATCGGGCTGCAAGCCAATGGCCTGCTCATTCACGCATACTGCAAGTCATGAATCAAACAAGAGCAATGTCCAGGTGAGGGGCTCAGACTGCCAGGAAAAACTTCTGCTTCCTTCCCCTCGCCACCTTCTCTCGCCTCTACCAGCAGAAGAAACAGCTAGATACTTAGGAACTTCAATGAACAACACTGGAGAAGCTGATAAAGATGGCTCAGGTATCGGTGAACTCAAATATCCATTCTCAGTAAAGGTGAAGAGTCATGTGCCATCATCTCCTGAGCCAAAGTCAGCAAATCTGCTTACTTCCCGAAAGCAAGCCATAAATCGCAAAGCTAAGTTCCCATGGAAATGTCTAAACCTGCTTCACTGGTTCTAGTTCAACCTGGTGCCTCTAAGGAATGACCTTCACCCTCTAATCTGATTTACACAAGAGGAAACGAGTCGTGCAAGTCCAGCTGATCATATTTCTTGAGAAATACCAGAAGGAAGAGGCGGTAACCACTGAAAAGGATAATCAAAGAGAAACGGATGAATTACCCAGTCAAAGAAGCAGCAGTTTGGCTACAACTTGAGAGGAAAAGCTCTGTCACAAGAGCTCTTGTGAAAATTACAGGTGTCCCATAACAGACGGATAACTTCAGGGTGACCGGTTCGTTACCTAGATATAAGGAGTTCCATCCTCATCAAGCAGATAGTACAGGTGCTGATTTGGGATGTATGCCATTCTAGCTCTTAAAGTGAGTACGCTGAGGATTAATAACTTTTCCAATTGCTAAATCTGTTACAGCACTTACTACTTCCAGACACTGTACCAAGCCTTTTGCATAGTCAGTCACTTAATTCCCACCCACACTGGGGGGACTGCTGTGGCATTTTCATCCTAGGCTCAATGAAAACACTGACAGAGAAGGCTGGCTGGCCACAGGCACACAGGCAGTGAGGGCTGAGGCAGGACTCGAACCCCAGAGATCTGGGTCCAGAGTCCCCACTCCTAAGCACAATGCTATGTTCAATCTCAAGTCCTACTCTAAGATGGGCTGGGAGGGGAGGCAGTTCCGTTTCAAAAAAGAACGCCAGCCTTTCAAAATCTAGAAGAAAAAACAATGGAATGACTCTGTTATACCTCTACTATCAGAAACTGAGCAAACCAAAGTAGGCAAAATAGACAAAGTCGAAAAGCATGTGTCCTCCAAGTAGAACGAACTCTCACAGGGACAGCTGTTTCCTCCCAGCAAGGTGGCAGTGTGGACAGGGCTGAACGAATTGTTCGTCATCCTCGCGTGGTGGTAACGCTGTGTATGTAAACAGCTGGAGTCTACTATGCTCTATGCAGTCTTATCTTGGCCTCATCAGCCCAGGGGCACAAATCACCCGTCTCCTGACTGGATACCCTGAGACCAGCCACCTCCCCCTGCACTGGCTGAGTGAGAGCCCCACATGGTTACCTTCACCACCACACAGGAGAAACCTCCCCAAAACTTGGTGCAAGGAAAAACTCTGAGCCAACAGCCATCCGCTGGATATTAAAGAGTAGGAGTTTAAAAGGACAAAAATCCTAGCCCACAATACGAATGGGTGTTTTTTTTTTCTTGCCGGAAGGAAGACCTAAAAACACCAATAATGAATTACTGCCACAAAGGAGGTGATTAGATCACATTGTAAAGATAAGCTAATAATTAAAATCTAATAACCCAACCTAGTTGCTTATATTTACGGTTCCTTTAATTTTGTTCTTAATAGTCTGTAACCAATAAAAGGCATTCAGAAACATAGTGTGTTTCCTGACAGAAAGGAGGAGGATCCTCTGTCTGGGAAGCCCACAGCTCCCATGAGGAATAAAATGAAGACAGCCCTGCGGGACCTAACTACCGGATCAGCAGGCACCTAGTTAACTGCAGTCACCCAAACCCAAGGTTGTTAAAATGAGAGTTTTTTCATTTTACAAATAAAGGAACCCAAACCCCAAACGATTTTCAACGAATAGAATAGCAACATCTAAAGGACAGCACAGTGTTTCAGAAAAACAGATTTATCTTCACAGGGAAGTACATATACAAAGAACTTTTACCTAAATCAGCATATATGTCATTTCTGTTGTTTCTGTTTGATAATTGGAAGATTAAACTAAAACCAAAGAATGAGTCACAGGAACCACTCAAATAATTAACTGCACATAAATGAATCACTTACCCGTGATTCACTGATTGAGCTGTCCGAAATAATTACTAAGGGTCTATAATGATAAGTAGATTTAATTCTCAAATTACTTTACTCTTCTCAAACATGAATTTACTAAAAATAATTCAATAACAAGACCAAGTAACAAAGAGATGTTAACACTCTATTATTAAGAAAAAGAGGCGAATCCAAAGAAAGTACACTTATATAATAGATTTAGCTTTAAAAAACAAAAAACTCTCACATACCAGGATATTCAATCCAATCTCTTTTACCTTCTACAGATACTCTGTTGTCTTATGATAATTAATTTTTAGAATGAGATTATCAAAGAGAAATTCAATTAAATGCTGAATTCTCTACTTATTAAAATGGGAAACTAAAACCATTTCAGATTTTTCAAAGCAAGTTTGAACTTGTTTTAAAATCAAGACTGAACTTCAAATACCATATTAATAAAACTCTTTAAGTCTATTGAGGGTTTCTCGAAATACTAAGTTATCTAGAGTAGCCTCTTTTGTGAAGTAGTCCTCTCAGTAAATATACCAGTTATTTCTAACAGCTTTGCTATACAGAATAGTCTTCTCTTCTTCTCCATATCGGAAGACATAACCCAGAGCACAAGCCCACAAAACTCACTGTTACTGTGTTGCCCGAATACCATCCCTATTTACTGTAAAGGGTAAATGTTAGCTGTCCTACACCCACCAATGTAAAAGAAGTATGCGTCTCCCCATTTTCTTTATCCAGTCCTGCAGCTTTCCTGGCTTTGCCCCGCCCCGCCTCCTTAATCTACCACCATAAATTTCACGCAACCGTCCTTACATTTCTCCTTGGATTGTAAATGCATACGAAGAACTGCAAAACTGCCATTTTCCAGAGCATTTTCTTTCTTTTTTTTTTTGTTTTTTGTTAGTGTTACTAGGTTTTAATATTGGAAACATACCAAAAAAATTCTTCACATAATCTTAAATGTAAGGTATCATGGTAACATGGCATTGCTACAAATACAGTTTGTTTATTTCTTTTTTATTTTATTGATTATGCTATTAGATTTGTCCCATTTTCCCCTCCTTATTACCCTCCTCCCTGCAATCCCCTCTCACCAGCATCCCCCTGCCCTTAGCTCATGTCCATGGGTCGTACACATAAGTTCTTTGGCTTTTCCATTTCCTATACTATTCTTAACCTCCTCCTGTCTATTTTGTATCTGCCATTTATGCTTCTTATTCCCTGTACCTTTCCCCCATTCTCCCCTTCCCCCTCCCCTCCCCACTGATAACCCTCCATATGATCACCATTTCTGTGGTTCTATTCTAGTTGTTTGCATTTTTGTTTTAGGTTCAGTTGTTGATAGTTGTGAGGTTGTTGTCATTTTATTGTTCATATTTTTAATCTTCTTTTTCTTAGATAAGTCCCTTTAACATTTCATATAATAAGGTCTTGGTGATAATGAACTCCATTAACTTGACCTTATCTGGGAAGCACTTTATCTGACCTTCCATTCTAAACCATAGCTTTGCTGGATAGTCATCTTGGATGTAGGTCCTTGCCTTTCATGACTTTGAACAGTTCTTTCCAGCTCCTTCCTGCTTGCAAGGTTTCTTTTGAGGAATCAGCTGATAGTCTTATGGGAACTCCTTTGTAGGTAACTGTCTCCTTTTCTCTTGCTGCTTTTAAGATTCTCTCCTTACTTTTAATCTTGGGTAATGTAATTATGATGTGCCTCGGTGTGTGCTTCCTTGGGTCCAACTTCTTTGAGACTCTGAGCTTCCTGTACTTCCTGGAAGTCTATTTCCTTTGCCAGATTGGGGAAGTTCTCCTTCCTTATTTGCTCAAATAAGTTTTAACTTTCTTGCTCTTCCTTTTCTTCTTCTGGCATCCCTGTGATTCAGATGTTGGAACATTTAAAGTTCTCCTGGAGGTTTCTAAGGTTCTCCTCATTTTTTTGAATTCTTGTTTTTTCATTCTGTTCTGGTTGAATGTTTATTTCTTCCTTCTGGTCCAAATAATTGATTTGAGTCCCAGTTTCCTTCTCTTCACTGTAGGTTTCCTGTATATTTTCCTTTATTTCACTTTGCATAGCCTTCACATTTTCCTCTATTTTGTGACCACACTCAACCATTTCTGTGAGCATCCTGATTACCAGTGTTTTGAATTGTGCATCTGATAGGTTGACTATCTCTTCATTGCTTAGTTGTATTTTTTCTGGCACTTTGATCTGTTCTTTCATTTGGGCCACATGTTTTGGTCTCAATGAGCCTGTAGTAAGGGGTGGAGCCTTAGGTATTCACCAGGGTGGGGCAACCCACATGGTTACATTGTGACGCTGTATGTGGGGGAGGAGTCCAAGGGGGAACAATGCTGCTTGCTTAGCTCTCAGCTGGCTTTCAGTCACTTCCCCCAATGCTCACAAGCAAATTGTTAATTCCCAGGTGGGAATTTCCAGGTGGGTGGGTTTGTGTAAGTTCTAGGACCCTGTGGGTCTCTCCAACAAACTCTCCTGTGAGGCTGGGAGTTTCTCCTGCTGCATCAACCCCCACAGGATTTTACAGTCAGAGGTTTTGAGGCTTTATTTCCCCATACTGGAACCCTGGGTTGTGCGGTCTGTCTAGCCCCCCCAGTGGTTCCTCCCAGTTTATCCACATGCAAATGTGGAACTGCCCAGTCCTCCAGCCCCACCCTTGCTTCGAGTTCTCTCCACCCTGGCTGCCCATCTCCGCCCCTTGTACTGGTCTGGATGAATGTTTCTTCTTTAACTCCTTGGTTGTCGGACTTCCATACAGTTAGATTTTCTGTCAGTTCTGGTTATTTTTTGTTTTCAAATTTGTTGTTGTCCTTCCTTTGGTTGTGCAAGGAGGCATAGTGTATCTACCTATGCCTCCATCTTGGCCGGAACCAGAGCATTTTCTTAACCCACGAAGATCTTGCTACTGGTCATGTCCTCAGATTTGGCGCAAATAAACCTTTATAAAAGTTTTCTATAGATTTAGACTTTCTTTCATCAACACTGGTAATACCTAGATATAATTTTCTAAATTTAACAGTGAGAAAACCTTTTTAAATCAATCATATTGAAGTATTTTGTTAGAACTTAGTTTAGCACATTTAAATATAATATGCTGTACATAAAAGTAAAAAATGTAAGTAATTACCTAGAATTGTCAAATTCAGAGACAGAAAGCAGAATGGCACTTATCAGGGGTTGGAGGAAGGGGGAGAGGGTTAGGGTTTAATGGGCACCGAAGTTCAGTTGGGAAGAAGGAACAGTTTGGAGATGACTGTGGTGACGGTCGCACAACACGTGAACATACTTCATGCCACCCAGCTGTACACTTAACAATGATAAAAATAGTAACTTTTATGTTATATGTATTTCACGATAATTTTTTAAATCCTGTATGGTTAAAGGTTAGATAGATGGTAGGTAGCTAGATAGAAAGACTTACATGTAAAAAAGCACCTACTAAGAAGAGCAGGAAACTCAGGCCTGATCCCTGCCCTCCTCCTCTGCCCAATGGCTGCAGCAAGCCGGAGACTGCCCCTCCTCTGCCTACGTGGTGCATCACCTGGTGATCTGGTTGAAATGCAGCTCCTGATTCAGAGGTCTGGGCGGGGCTCGGCGGCTGCTGCTGCTGGCCCTGGGACCTCAGTCTGAGGACCAATGCTGTAAAGCCCCAAGCAGTCTAGGGGCCACTCTCATCAATCAAAGATAAAATATAATATTAACACAACTGACTGCAACTCAAACCTGAGTTTGCCATTTTTACACTTCCCCCCTCTACTACCTTCTTCCTGATACTTTGTGCCTGGTAACAGTTGTGAAGCAGCTGCAGGTTGCTCAACCAAGGGAAGCTGAAAGGCCTTGCCAGGCTTTAGAAACTTCACTCTTGAGCTGCTGGGACCTGTGGCTACACAGTAACTAACCAGAGTTAATCAGATTGGAAATTAATTAGGTTTGGAATGTGCTTTGGCAACTGCTGGAGAAAAGATGTGCAGTTAACGAAACACTCGAACCACTTGGAATAGTGGGAACAAAGTCTGCAAACAGCCCAGAAATTGTTTACTAAAAGCCCAGGCACAACACAAAGGCAGCACTGCTACTTTGCAAAGCCCTGTGATATGGGCTCATACACCATTCTTACCTACTCATAATGCTAGATCCTCACAGAAGCATCCCAGTTATGACATAAACTGAGAAAAAGTTTAAAACACCCTCCACTCATCTGGCTTTGCAGTTTTTAGACAAGCTGCCTGTTAGAAAGGAAAAACTGCTTCCTCTGTTCCTGGTTATTGATGTGGGTGTCCCTGAGCTTGGGCCTCCCTTGGCCTCCACACACTGCCCAGTTTCACTGAGTCAGCGAAATCTGATTCCTGCACCCCAGCCTGCTCCAGCCCCTCTGGGCACTGCCGACCTTCTGCTGGGCAGAGTAGCAGGCTATGATATATGTGCACACACATGCAACACACGCACACCAGCACACACATGCATACTCACAAACATGCACACACACACACAGTGTCATTTCATTCTCCCCACGGTTAGTGTGCACATTTTACAGATCTTTAAAGAGGCCCAGCATGCTCGTGCAGCTCCTCAAGGAACACCGCACCGCAGACACTGAGCATCTCGTGACCCCGACAACAGTGGCGTGAGTAGTCGGGGCAAGGACCTGCCTAACACTGAGGGTTTAATGGCAGCGGAGGACCTCTCATTTCTACTAGAACAAGAATGAGATTTGATTGAGCACTTTTAAAGCAATTCCACCCTGACCCATGTTAAAAGACAATGCTCAAAAAAGGGCGAAATCACAACACTCAAACAGATAAGAAAAATAAATACGTGTTAGCCCTGACTGGGAAGTTCAGTTGGTTAGAGCATCGTCTTGATATGCCAAGGTTGCGGGTTCAATCTCCAGTAAGGGCACAGACAAGAATCAACCAACGAATGCAAAAATAAGTGGAACAATAACACGATGTTTTTCTCTCTCTCCGCCCCCCGCCTTTACTATCTCTCTCCAAAAGCAATAAAAAAATAATAATGTTAAAGATCTTGTTTAGCTCATTTAATGAGGGAGCCAGTGTGTTGCAACCAATCAAGGCCAGGCAGATCCACTCTTGCCTCCGATAGACGGTAGGAAATGCGCGGAGCCATGGGGGTGCTTGACATGCCTTTATTCACAGGTGGGCGAACCACGCATGCCGCAAGCCGTGTGCCTCTCTAGTGGGAAGCCCCTGCCTGTTTAACAAAGCCAGAAAACTAACAAAATCTTACACAACATAACATAGTTCTGCACATGCGAGCCCACTTCATGTTATGGGAACACTTTATCGGACCCGGTCTCAAGGCTATGAGAACACTAGTTATCAGGCCCCAGGGCCCTCCAAGGCTGTGGGAACACTGCTTCCCTGAGTTACCCAGACACCTGGGCGAGGAAGCCAGGCTGCCTCCACTTACCCTACAGCAAGACATATGTCATAGCAATTCAAAGAGGTCAGGAAGGCACAGAGGTAGAAGGGACAGGCACACAGGAATACCAGGAAATGTGGAGGACAACAGAGGAACATATGTAGAAAATCACGAAGGCATGAAGAAGTGATGTGCAAATGGAGGGAAAACTGTTTTCCAGAAGAAAAATGACCTACTTCGCACCACCAATTCTGAATTACGTTGCCAATTACCGCCTGTCCCGTCATCTTTTCTTCACAGCACTTAACACAGGTGGTGTTATCACACGCACTCTTTGTCTGATGCCACTCTTTCCACAGGACTTGAATCCCAGGACGAAAGGCTGCCTATTTTGTCACTGCTGTTCCTTGAGCTCGACCCAGTGTCAGGTTCACGAGAAGTGCTCAAAAAAAATCTTGACTGCTGAACAAGTGGATTCACTGTCACCGAGTACTCGCCATGCGCATATTAGGATACTAAAACTGGAAGGCACCTCAGAAGCATTTTGTTGAGGGAGCAACTGAGGTGGCCACGCAAGGCTCCTGAGAGCCTGGACATGCACAATGAGATGAAAGTAAGTGCAAAGTAGGGAAGATAACAAACTCCATCTCCCCCAAAAAAGAATCACAAAGCAATATATCGAAAGGGCACAAGACTATAAAATTCACCCTTTCATATTGAGCAGAGGGCCTATTCTTATCAATCATTCTTCATTTTTAAGCAATTAATGGTTATAATACCTAGACTTTGGAAAAAATGTTACCATTTTACTTCTGAGTTCTATACTCCCATTTGCTAATCTGATGCCATGGAAACACAGTGGGTCATTGGGTCTTCAACTGGAAGCTGGGAATAAGCATACTGTTGTCAACTGACGGTCGTTGGTGCCAATTCAGCACCAACAGAAATCCCCAATTTGGGGTGTGATGAAGAAGGAAACTTTATTCAGCACAAAACAGCTCAATTGTGATACAGCACAGCTGTGAAAACGGCAGGGCCATGAGGCAGCCCTGGGGCCAGGTGGCCCTGGTACCAGCCCCCTCTCCGACCAGACAGCTCTGCTCCTCCCTAGTCTGCTGTGTGCTGCACAGTCTGCCCCACTGCACTCTGGTCTGCTCCGTTCTGTGCCTGCCTGCTCTGGATGGTGCTGGTCTGCTGGGCTCTGCTCCTGCGAGATGCGGGCGTTTCAGCACAGCCAGGGAAACACAACCTTCACGCTTCCACGGAAAAACGAAGTGCACTCCCCGAGCCAGTGGGGAGCTGGCTTCTATAGACAGAAATCCCTGGTCCCAGATTGGTCTGTTCTCATGCAAATGAGGACTCCAAATCCTCACAGTTGGATTGGTCCAAAAGGCACTGGCTTATTGGCCAAAATAGAGCCACTCTTGTTGGTCAGAACTGTGCAGTTCTGATTGGATGCAGAAAGTCTCAGTCCTATTGGTTGAAATAGGATTCTAGGAACTCATTTGCACAGGCTGGCTCAGATGGCAGAAACACAGTGCAGACGTGTTCAGACATGAAGACACATGTATAAAGTGCACATAATTCCCCATGGGTAAAGCACTGATTGAACAGGTATTTTAATACATTAATCTTGTCAGTTATGAGACAGCCCAAAGATTGGGGCTATTTTTAACTGACCACTTCTGGGCACAGCGAGGTCTTTTCAGTTCACAGGCACACTAGGCACTAAACAGAATGCACGTATTTGTCACATCCTGCACACACACACAATGATTGTGTCACATACACTGAGCATTCTGTCCTAGTTAGCTCTCACTTTAGAGGAGATGTCACTTCTGTGAAGGACAGAGCATGACTTGGTGACTAAGTGCATAAACGCTGGGGCAGTTTGCCCAGCTCAGATCCCAGCTCAGCCCATTCCAGGCTCACGTTAACTTACACAGGATCTAACCTAGTACCTCCTCGAGTTCTGGAGAGGATTAAAGAGCGACAGTGTGGAAGCTGGAACAGCCCGGCACACAGTAAGTGCGACGTTGGCAGCATCTGTTAATTGGCCAGAGTCTGTGATGGAGCTTCATCCCGGGGAGGCTTTGGAAAGGATTTTGTGGGGGATTCCTCAAGGATTTTGTAAGGCCACAGGCTGTGCGATAGCTAATCACCCCCACAAAAAGGATTACAAACATGCCATTAGATTTGCTCTTTATATCTGAATATTTACTTTCAGGTACAGGTAAGCATTCCAGGTACAGCCAGAACAAAAATGCTTCTGTGAGATGTGAATGTTTATCTACCACAAGGTCAGCTCTAGATACCTATGGAAGCTGCTAATGATAAAATTAAGGTCTTTTAAAAAATAAATAGCAAAAGAGTCCAGGAGGATACACAATTAAACATGAGTACATTAGCTAAGCAACTTCAGTCAGGACATTATGCATTGTGTTCTTTTGATCCAACAAATTTTTTTAAATTTTAAATAATTCATGGCAGAATAATAGATTAGATAATACCATAATTTTAACCTTTGAGTACTATTTGATGTACTAGCACTAGACTACACAGAACAACTTTAAGATCCATATTTCATTACTTATTTAATTTCACTTAGGCCATGAGTCCTTCAAAAAAATGCCTGATTCAGAAATTTTTCATGGCTTAGAATTTTTACTAAAATTGTAACACCAAGTACTTGGCTAAAATGTATAATAAGCGCACCTCTAATTTTCAGAAATAAAAGAAGAAAAGAAAAAAGCAAACTGACAGCAACTCCACATGATTTTCATGGTTCCCAGCAGTATACACATTTTGTTTGTTTGAGAAGAGAAAGGCCGTAACAGAGACTAAAATGTGACAAAAAGCAGATCTCAAGTCCAAGCTCCTCAGCATCCCGTGCAAATTCTGAGGCCTCTCTGGGTCGGAGCTTCCTGTTCTGAAAAAGGAGGTGATAATAATGCCAACCACACCAAGTAGTTGTAAGAAATACGAGACCAAGCCCCAGAGGCACTAGACATGCTATTTGGTACCGGGAAGCCAACAGAAATCCCTGCTACTTGCACAAGCAGGGGCCTCCAGGAAAGTAAGGGCTGTACATTAGCAACCTGGAAACCCTTCAGGAAACACTTCCCGAGCCAGTTTTCCATAGGAACGCTGCCCTGGTTTCCTAGCAGGCTTATAAAGCACAGATGCTCCTGGAATTGAATAAAGTGTATATGATAGCAACAGCAGGAAAGGCAGCATGGAACGGAGACTGAGTCGCACGACCCCAGCTCTGGCCCCTGTTCTGCCACCAACTAGCATTTGGAAGTATGACAAGTAACTTCTTGAGTCTGTCCCTTCATCTGAAAGAAAAAGAAGCTCAGAAAATTGTCCTTGTAATCCTGTTCTAATTTTACAGGATTATACCAGACTCTACAATTTTAAACTGCTCTGTTGCATGGCTACCTGCAATGGATATTCCAAATTCTGTGATTCCCACTGTGCTGGGAAATTAAGAATCTTCAGAAGTGCTAAAGCTGAGAAATGGCTTCTGTGATAGTCAGACTCGTCTCATCTTTGCTGAAAAAAAACTCAGGTCAAAGCTAAGCTCCACTTTGCCCACAGGCCCAAGACCACCTGATCCACATCCCCTACAAAATGGGAAACTTAGCAGTAGGTAGCTGAGTTATTTCAGAAGCCTGAGACCAGCACAGAGAGAGAGGCCAGGCCAGAGGGAGGGAAGCCTTCAGTTCACATGAATATCTTTTAGTTCCACAGAACAAATCAACAAATATTTAGGCAGTGCTTTGTAGGAGATGCAAGCTCAACTTGGCTTATGTTGGGTTATAAATTCTAGAATAACTGTGAGTTTGGGTTGGCTTGGGCTGTGCAGGAAGGCGGATCTCAAAGAAGAAGTCAATTTTGAATGCTGGGGGAAATGACTTATCAGTGGAAACAAGGGGATAAGTGATGGATGCATCCGTCACCAAGCTCCACAACTTCTAAGACTCTGTGCCGAGACACAATAAATGATTACATTTGTCTGATTAATGGTCAAGAAAATAATCAACACTAACACTTTACAATGCTTAGGTCTCTCATTTCTAGTGCTACTCTCTAAGTGCCCTGCCTTTCCAACTGCACTTCTATTACACTGGCAGAGAAATAAATGAACTTTCCATTGTTGAATTGTTCACATGTGCTTGCATAAAGTCAGCTGAGAAGTACAAGAAACAGACTATTTTCTTCATGAAGGTGTCTAAAAGTTAGCTGACTACATAGTATATCCCCCATTCTGTACAGGAAAATGTAAGTATTGTATATCAAACATTACTGACCAGAAAGTTAATAATTTTAACAAATGGTGTTTGATCAACTGGATGTTAAACATACACTTACCATTAAGCCCAAGTAGCCTATTCCTTGGTCATTTACCTGAGAGATAGAAATGTATGTTCACACAAAACCTCTATGTGAATGTTTACGGTGCCTTTATTCATAATTACCAAAAACTGAAAATAATCCAAATATCCTTCAAATGGTGATATATGACCACAACTGGTACGTCCATACAGTGGAACATCACTCGACCATGAACAAGAATGAACCCACGCAACAACACAGATGCATTTCAAATGCATTAAGCAAAAGAAGCCAGTCTCAAAACACTCCATACTGTGTGAGCGTAGAAAAGACATTCACACAGAAACAGACAACAGAGCAGGGCCATAATGCAAACACCAGACAAGTGGAAAGACCTCAGTCGAGACGGTGGCATGTATAATAGAAGCATGTCCTACCAGAGTCACTTTTGGGGACTGAAGATGGATAAGAATTACATATCAACGTTTTTCATCTTTGCTTTCAGCACTTGAAATATATTGTGCCAGTCAAGATGGCAGCATAGGTAAACACAGCTCGCCACCTCACACGACCACGTCAAAATTACACCTGAAATACAGAACTATCACTCACAACTGTCAGAAATTGAGTTGAATGGAAGTCTGACAACTACAGGATTAAAGAAACCACGTCCACTCAGACTGGAGGGGCGCAGACACGGAATGGGCTGGTACCACACCCACGTGCGGTGAATAAAAGTTTGGGAGGGACATCTCAGGAGCAAGGAGGTCCCAGCACCACAGCAGGACCCCCAGCCCAGGGTTCCAGTGCCAGGAAGATATCTCCGCATAACTTCTGACTACGAAAACCTGCAAGGACCCAGTCAGTAGAAGAAAATTCTGGAGTCCCAAGCAGGTCCTCTTAAAGAACCCAAACACGGACTTATTCAGACTCACTTACTCTGAGCTCCAGCAATGGGGTAACAGCTTGAAAGGCACCGGTGGCATACAGGAGGAAATGAAGTGTCTGGCATCAAAGTAAGAGCTGGGGGTCAGCTTTCTCCCAGACACAAAGGCAGGCAGAGGCCATTGTCTCTTTCTGAACCCTCCCCCCACAGAAAGACAGAGCCAGCAGGCAGGTGCCATATCTGAGACTCCACCAACCTGGCAAACACTATTGGCCCCCACCCTGGAGATCCCCTGAAACTCCATCCCACCCAACTTACCAGCCCACACAGCTGTCAATGTGACTTTTGCATATGAATGGCTGGTCAAGGCTCCTGTTTCACAATGTCCTAAATCCTCTCAAACAGGCAACAGCCAGCCTCAAGGAACCCCTGGCCACTATACCTATTGCTAATTGGCCCTAGGCCCAGCACTAGCAACAGTGAGCCTGGATTCACAGCTTGGCTCCATCTGCAAATCTCCAAGCCCAGCACAAGTAGCAGCCATTTCAGATTGCTTTATAGCTCAGACAAGGTGGCCTTGGGCAGAACACAGGTGGGGGCTGACCTAGGTCTGTAACACCCAGGAAACCCCAAAGCCTGCACACCCAGTGGGCAGCTACAGACTATGTCAGAGCACCACCACCCTGCCCTTGGACAGCTGATCCCCCACAAAGGGCAGAGGTCACAGCCAGTCCTCACAGCTGACTGGCCTGAGTAAATCCCTTCCATTGACCTGCCAACAGCAATCAAGGCTCAACTACAAGAGGGTGCACTCAGTCCACATGGAGGGAGCACCTCGAGTACCCAGCTTGAGTGACAGGGAAGGCTTTACTCTTGGACCCTCCAGGTCACCTACTACATTTGGCCACACTACCAAGACAGGGAATCATCACAGCTCTACCTAATACATAGAAACAAACACAGGAAAGCTGACAAAATGAAGAGACACAGAAATACGGCACAAATGAAAGAACAGATCAAAACTCCAGAAAAAGAGCTAAAGAAAAAGAACTAAACGAAATGGAGATAGGCAATCTATCAGATGCAGAGTTTGAAACACTGGTATAAGGATTCTCAAGGAACTTAGTGAGGCCCTCAACAACATAAAAAATACCCAGTCAAAAATTAAGGATACACTAATGGAAATAAAGAACAATTTACAGGGAAATGACAATAGAGTGAAAGAAGCTGAGAATCAAATCAATGATTTGGAACATAAGGAAGCAAAACACAACCAATCAGAACAACAAGAAGAAAAAGAATCAAAAAAAATGAGGATAGTGTAAACAGTCCCTCAGACAACTCCAAGCATTCCAACATTCTCAGCATAAGGGTGCCAGAAGGAGAAAAGAAAGAGCAAGAAATCTTGGAAATCTATTTGAAAAAATAATGAAAGAAAACTTCCCAATTTGGTGAAGGAAATAGAAATACAAGGCCAGGAAGAACAGAGAGTCCCATACAAGATGGATGCAAAGAGGCCCACTCCACGACATATTATCATTGAAATAGAGAATCTATTTCATGAGAATCAGTTAGATTCCTACAGGGGTGTTCCATAAGACTATCAGCTGATTTCTCAAAAGAAATTTTGCAGGCTAGAGGAATTGGCAAGTAATATTGAAAAGCAGGGACCTATAGCCAAAATTATTCTACCCAGCAAAACTATCACTTAGAATCAAAAGGCAGATGAAGACCTTCCCAGACAAGAAGAACTAAAGGAGTTCAACATCACCAAACCATTATTATATGAAATATTAAAGGGACTTATTTAAGGAAAAGGTCACCAGATGGGAAGGGCATGTAGGGGAATGGGTGAAAAGGTGAGAGGAATAAGAAGTACAAATGGTAGTTAGAAATACATTGTGCCACTTCCTTCTGGCCTCCGTGGTTTCTGATGAGATAGCTGCCGTCATTCTGACTTTTTTTCTGGCCGCTTTCAAGATTTTTAACTTGTCCCTTAGTTTTCAGAATTTAATTAGGATGGGTCTTGGTACAAGTTTCTTTACATTTATCCTGTTTGTGGTTTTCTCAGCTTCTGGAATCTGCAGGTTTATGTCCATTGCCAAATTTGGGAAGTTTTCAACCATTATTTCTCTGCATATTTTGTCATCCTCACCCTTCTCTTCTTCCAGGACTCCAATGACACAGTGTTAGATCTTTTGTCCCACAGGTCCCTGAGGCTCGGTTCATTTTCATTCAGTCTGTTTTCTCTCTGTATTTCAGATTGTATGATGTTTTTTGTTTTATCTTCCTGTTCATGGGTGCCTTCTTCTCTCCCTTGTATTTGTCTGTTGTTTCCACCCCCTATCTTTTTATTTTGGTTAATGAGTTTTTTAAGTTCAGAAATGTCCATTTGGTTCTTCTTTAAATATGTTTTGGCTGAAGCTTTCTATTTTTTCGTTTTTTTAAGCGTGTTTACAATTTCTCATCAACGCATTCTTACACTGGCTACTTTAAAATCTTTGTCATAGCCCTGGCTGGTGTAGCTCAGTGGATTGAGGGCGGGCTGGGAACCAAAATGTTGCCAGTTCAATTCCCAGTCAGGGCACATGCCTGGGTTGCAGGCCAGGTCCCCATTGAGGGCCATGTGAGAGGCAACCATACATTCCTGTTTCTCTCCTTCTCTGTCTCCCTCCCTTCCCCTCTCTCTAAAAATAAATAAATAAAATCTTAAAAAAAAAAAAGAAAAGAAAATCTTTGTCAGATAACGCTAACATTTCTGCCATGTCAGTGGTGCACGATAGACTGTCTTTTTTTGATTCAGTTTGAGATCTTCCTGGTTCTTACATAATAAGTGATTTTTTAATTGAAACCTAGACATTTTCATACTGTGTTATGAGACTCTGGATCTTACATGGCCTTACCTTTTAGCTGGCTCCCTCTGACACAAGCTCTTAGGGGCTAAGGGGATACAGGAGGCACTGCCTCTTTCCTGACAGGTGGAAGCACAAGTCCAAGTTCCCCACATGGCCTCCACCAACATACAAAGTAGGAGGGCTCATTATCACCCGGTGGGGATGAGAGCCAGCTCGCTACTCAGCCTTCTCGGACACCACCCTGAATGCCTGACTTCTTCAGTTCCAAGTCTTGGGTAAATGAGGTGAAAAGAAAGCCCACGGAACTCACCTCATTGACTCTTTCTTTAGATCTCAGGGTCCCTGGCCAGTCTGCCTTTTTCACTCCACCTTTGAGAGTCTTTTTATAGTTGTTTTGTATTTAATGTTCAAGGGTTTTAGCTGTAATTAGTGGGAAGACTAGGGAAAAGTACATCTGTTCCATCTTCCCAGAAGCAAAAGTCCTGAGGTGTTCTTCTTCGTCTCTAAATAGATTTTTAATGATGTCAAAGTAAAAAGAGATGAATTTCTGTAGGGTTGCTTAAAGACACATATAATTAACACCACAGACCAGTATTTCCTTACCATGTACACAATGGCCTAGTTTTAGCTGCATTCCACAGTACATGACAATATTTTCACACTGATTTTATCATTCAGAGTCAATATATTGTTAAGAAAAGAAAACCACTTATTTCTGCCTCCCCCAATTTTTCCCATTGCTTTCAACAATTTCATTCAGCAAAAACTTAGCTTAAAAAACACTGTTGAGTGAAATGCTAAATTCTATGAAAAACATAAAAATGAATACAACCCCAATCGTCTCTCCAGGAGTTTGAAAATCAGAGGAAAGACAAACGGGTACCAACAGATAAAAGGCAGAGCACAATAAGGAACACAGGTCACTCTGCAGCACAGCCTGAAGAGGAATTCTTCCTCTGCTACAATGACCAAGGACTGTTTCACAGAATAAGTGACAATAAAAGATGGGATAAAACTCAAGTTGGGCATCAGCAGGAAGGGAGACACTTCCAGAGAAAGAGACCATACGTGAAGGTGAGATCAGAGGGAAGACACGCATAGGTGATGAATTACAAGTACCGGCATACCTTGGTGGTTTGGCGGGTTCCGTTCCAGACCACAGCAATAAAGCGAATATTACAATAAAGTGAGTCACATTCATTTTTTGGTTTCCCCATGAATGAAAGTTATGTTTATACTCTACTGTAGTCTATTCAGTGTACAATAATATTATATCTTAAAAAAACACAATGGACATACCTTAATTAAAAAATGCTTTATTGCTAAAAAATGCTAACCATCATCTAAGCCTTCAGTGAGCTGTAATCTTTTGCTGCTACAGGGCCTTGCCTAGTTAATGAAAACATAATATCTATGAAGCACAATAAAATGAAGTGGAATGAAATGAGGAACACGCCATGGCTAAGGTCGGAGGCACCTGTCTGGCTAACAGAAGAGGAGAGGTAATCCAGGAAGGCTGGGAGGGGCTTTGAGCAGGGACACTCGCTGGGTCCAAAGGCCCAACAGAGACACCCCGCTCAGCAGTGCACAGAAGGGACAGGAGTCTAGTCAGCCAGGGTACAAAGGACTCTGGCACCTGCCTAGGCCAACGGGCACAGGACGGCGGGACCAGAAAACTCTGTCATCACAGTGATGAAGCCGTTATTCTAAGAGCAGTTGTTTAAACGTGTGTGTGAGTATGTGTAAAATTTCTTTTTCACAGAAGGGAAGTTATGTGAAGTCTCAAAGAAGCAAGATGGGCAAGTTTCAATTTGGAATCGGGCAGTTTCTATTTCTCCTGCAAACCTGAAGACCACAAAGCATGGCATTATCTTCCAGAAACATTACATGCGAATTGGGTATTAGTTAATGAATATGATTGACCTTAATTAGTTAAATTCTCCTCAGTGAACACCACACTAGTGAGCCTTAAATACCTCTTCCCACCCCCAGAATTCTTGGCGCCCCCTCCAGGAGGACTCTGGGCTGACCTCCCAGCACGTGCAGTTGCTCACAAGCATCCTTTGTCCCCGAGAATCTCGCAGTATAATGGCACTCTGTGTGCCTTGCTGAGCCCAACAGCCGATTCTCTTCCACCTGTCTTCACGTCCACATTCATATTCAGGCCACTGTTTTTGGTCATTAAAGCAGAATAGTTCTGGAAAGGAGGACTTGCACCCAAAGACACCCATTCAAAGTCCCCAGTAACAATAAAAATGTGGACCCACCTCAAGGAGGTAGTTCCACCTACAAAGGCGTGGGCCCGCCTACAACACAGGCTTTCCGAGTTTAGCTTCCAGATCCCAAACCTCAACTAAGATTTATTTCCAAAACTTTTGTTCAGAAGCTCATGCTAATCTCAGATCTAGGCCATTGCCCTCACCCTAGTCTGGCTAACAGCACACACGCACAGGAGAAACTTGAGTGCTGCTTGTTGAGTTTAACTGAATTACGGGGCCCTCAATCACTGAATGCTAAACACTTGAGAGTTTCTATAACTACAGAAAAAATTTTTATAAAAATGTGTTCCCCATTGTATGACCTAAACCAGGGGTCAGTAAACTCCTTCAGCAAAGGGCCAGACGGTAAATGTTTTCCCTTCCTGTGCTACATGGTCTCCGTTGCAACGACACAGCTCTGCTACCACAATGAGAAAGCAGCCACAGACAGTACGTAAATGTTGGGCGCAGCTGTGTGCCAATAAAACTTTATTAACAATAACCAGTGATGGCAGTCAGTCCCCTGACCTGAGAAAGGGGATGTAATACACCAGATGCTCTCCTACCACACAAATACTGATTGTCAGGCTGAGAATCAGCATACTGGGGACTCAAACACCACTCAGCAGCCCCACTAATACAATAAGAGAGCCGGCTACAGTCCAAGCCCTCCACCCTGGCTCCACACTTGCTTAGGCTGTCCACCCACTTCTGCATCAATCTCTCAAGGTTCTTTAAACCTGGAGTCCTCACAGGCCAGCCAAAGGATCAAAGGTCAGGAACTCTGTGATCCCTGGGAAAGAGAGCTGCTCTCCAGGCTCATCCACAGCACTGCCACCTTTCCAACCTGAAGTAACATCACTTTGGACACAGCATGTCCGCCATTTCTGAATCTAAAGGCAGCTGCCTACCTGTGGGGCTAGGGGTTGCGGCTTCTGTGCTGAGTGGAAGAATGACGAGGGGCTTGCGGTTCTCACGTGGACAGTCCATCTCACCTGCGTCTTCACTTGTGCGCCATCCCGTCCTTCACAGATAGGCCCCCTCTTAGCTGACTTCACAGGTATGAGCAATTATAGCCTCTCTGTTCCAGCAACCATGATTTCACAACCTGGAATGCTAGCATCCTCTCCTGGGTTGCACTAAAGTTGTTCAAAAGAAGGTTCTTGAAACAACTACTCTGAATTTCCACTCTCTTTGATCTCTCCATTTATTGCAGAGTTATTTACTGGGGACCCACCCAAGCTTCTCTTTTCCCTCTGTGACATGCTTGCTGGTGGCACTCATGGTCCTAATCACCCTGGGCCAGGAAACGATTGTTTATTTAGCAAACACTAGCACAAAACTTCCTCATTCCCCTGAGCACTTTGTCAATAGAAACTCATTGATTCCTAACAGCACTGGAGGTGGGTACTACAGCTCTTTCCTTTTTATAGATAAAGGAAGTCAGCTGGAGAGAGGGGACAGCCACAGAATCACACCTGTGGTCACTGGCTGTGCTCAGAACAACCCCCCAAAGACAGTCCTAATCCCTAGGGCCTACGAACATATTCTGTTTCATGGCCAGGGGGAAACAGGATTGCAGACGGGTTACAATTGCTAACAGCTGACCTTCAAACAAGGTTATCTACATTATCAGGGTGACCCCAGTGTACTGACCAGAGGCTTTTAAATGTGGGGGAGGGAGGGCTTGGGTAAAAATGGCTGAGTATTTAGCTTCAATATTCGAGATTGAGAAGGATAAAGTGGAATGTTCACTACTCTCTTCACTTTAAGGATCAGCACCTGCCCCCATACGGATAGGTGCTCTTGGCTTCACCATGAATGAACTTCCAGCCAGACTGTGGCGCGGCTCGGCCTGTACTGGAGTCCACAGAACGCCGCCTAAACCGCAGACGGATCTCACTCGCATGTGAGTGGCGTGGAGGTGCATGAACACAATAACTCCTTTGAGCAGCTGTTCACAGAACTGCCAGAGAAGTGCAGGGAGATTGAAGAGATGAATGTGTACAACAACTTGGGGAACCACCTCGTGGGCAATGTCTAGGTCAAGTTTTGGCACGACAAGGATGCAGAGCAGGCAGTGACTGAACTCAGTAACCCCTGGTGCAGGCTGTGCACGCCAAGCTGTCCCCTATCACTGACTTCCAGGAGAAATGCCGTTGGCTGTGTGAGATGGAAGAATGTACCATCGTGGCTTCTGCAGCGACATGCACCTGCAACCCGCCTCCCAAAACCACAGCAGCAACTCTACGAGTGAAGACCCCGGCACAAGTCCAATACCTACCTGGTCCCCGAGGAAAAACTGATGACATTCCCTAAACCATTGGCACGGCCGCTTCTGAGGTCCTGGCGCTTCAGCCGTCTGCCCCCGACAGGCACAGATGTTCCCAGCCAGGACCCTTCCTCACAGCTCCCTTAACTCCCCAGGGCCATCTTTCCTATCCTCTGGGGCCTACCACGCCTCCTCTAATAAAATTCTGTATGAAAGATTTAACAAGTAAAATAAATGTTGAGGAGGGAGGCATGGCAGTCAGGGTCCTAGTGACCTGATGAGGGAAAGACTCAAGCGGCCATTGCTGGCTTCGATGTTGGAAGACAAAGAAACCATGGGATGAGGCCCTGACGGGCGGCTCAGTTGGTTGGAGTGTTGTCCTGTGCACCAAAAGCTGGCGGGTTCGATCCCAGGTCAGGGCACATCCCTAGGTGGCTGGTTCAGTCCCTGGACGGGGTACATGTGGGAGGCAGCTGATCAATGTTTCTCTCCCTTTCCCCCTTCCTCTCTCTCTAAAATCAATTTTTAAAAACCATATCCTTGAGTGAGGATTTTAATGTTTTTTAAAAAAAGAAAAAGAAACCATGGGATGCAGGTGGGCTGCAGAGCCAGGAACAGGCCAGGAGACAGGTCCTTCCCGAGAGCATCCAGAAGTGTCGTCCTGCGGACAGCTTGATGCTTGCCAGGGAGACCCACTGGGACATCTAACCAGGTTCTTTTAAAGCCACTCCACTCGCGATAATTTGTTATAGCAGCAGCAGGAAACTAAAACAGATTTTCCTACTGAGAGTGGGGTGCTGCTGCAGCAAATGTGGACGTGCCTTTGGAACTGGGCTTGGTCAGAGGCTGGAAGAATTTGAGAAGCACGATAAGAAGAGCACAGATTGCCTTGAACAGGCTTGTTAGGAGAAATACAGAAGTTAACAACTCTGCTAGTGTGAGCTCCGTAGGGAACAAGGAAGAGAAAAGCAGTACCATGTTAGACAATCCCTCAATGCGCAGGAACAGACTACAGGCAGAAATATGGATGAGGAGGGGCGCTGCCAGTGAGGAGGGCTCAGATGGACATGAGGAACATGTTACTGAAACTGAAGGAAAGGGGACATATTGTCAGGTAAATGGTCTTCAGGAGACAGATACTAAGGATGCAACTGTAACTCATACCATCCTACTGTCAAGGGACTGCAGCGTTGAGAAATGAGGGATAAATGAGGCGGGGTGTCAAGCCTTCCAGGGCTCTGGTGAGGGGGTCTATTAAGGCACACTGTCACTTTCTCATTACCTTGCTGTGTTTTCTTCAAAACAATGATCAGGAGTCTGGCTGGTGTAGCTCAGTGGATTGAGTGCGGGCTCTGAACCAAAGAGTCACCAGTTCGATTCCCAGTCAGGGCACATACCTGGGTTGCGGGCCAGGACCTCAGTGCGGGCCAGGTCCCCAGTGCAGGCCATGTGAGAGGCAACCACACATTGGTGTTTCTCTCCCTCTCTCCTTTCCTTCCCCTCTCTTTGAAAATAAATAAATAAAATCTTAAAAAAAAACAACAATGATCAGATGCGAAATGATACCACTTTTTTTTTTGTGGCCCTCCCCCCCTGCTCTGGAGCTTAGAGCTCATGGAACAGAGACCCCAGCTAGCTTGTCATTGCTGTAGAAGAGCACTTTTCAACCGGCGGGCCCCAAGAATTTTTAAAACAGGCAATACCTGACGATTTAGTCAGGGGCACTACCTCTTTTCCCTTGGATTGTCAAATTAAAAAAGAAAGGACAACAGCCAACATGGTAATAGCTGTCCGGTGTGAATGAATCAAAATTATACCTATCTCTTTGTCAGATCAGCAAAAAAATATATTTTTTTGATGTGCTGCAGAATTTTAGTAATTAGTTTATGTGTGCCACGAGATGACAAAGGTTGAAAACCTCAGTTGTAGAACGGAACCTGAAGCGGTGCCCAGGTTCACGGTAGGGGCTCAGTTTACATTTGCTGAGCAATGGGCAACATCTTTTCACACTGTTCAGATGAACCCAAGGAGTGACAGAGCAGGGGTAGTGGTAAGTTCCATTGGGGCTCTTTCTTTCTTTCTTTTTAAAGATTTTATTTATTTATTTTTAGAAAGAGGAGAAGGGAGGGAGACAGAAAAGGAGAGAAACATCGATGTGTGATGTGTGAGAGAAACATTGATCGGTTGCCTCTAGCAGGCCCACCAGTTGAGGACCTGGCCCAAAACCTTGCCATGTGCCCTGACAGGGAATCGAACCGTGGACCTTTTGTTTTGTGGGAAAACCCACCAAGCCACACCAGTCAAGGCGGGGCTCTTACTTGTTTCACGGCAACCTCCTTTTCCTTCTTGGACTTACAAAACCACATTTGGTGACCGCCTCACATCTGTCAGCCCAACTAGGCAAGGGTCGGAGCCACGAAGGAGATTCCCTACACCTGGCTCCGACTCCCTATCTCTAATATGCAAACCATCATACCTCCCTCTGAAAGAATCTTGTGGATCAAGTAAAATCCTACTTATCAGCCTAGCAAATCTCCCCACCCCCCCTTCTAGCTTCACCTGCCCTGCAGGCTTCAAGCAGCCAGATATTTTATTTTTTGAAAGGACAAGTCAAGAGTTAAACAGAAACTGACCCCTTACTATCACTTTCACTATTAAAAAACCTAACACCTTCCACACCTCCACACTCCCACCTCACCCACCCCATGCAACCAAGGGCAGCATTAAAAAACAATTCATTCTCTAGCTGGTTCTCATCCTTCTGCCTCAGTTACGAAAATTTAAAGGAACACAACTTTAAAAACAATGTTTGTGGAGTGGAAAGGAAGAGCAAGACAAAAGGAGGAAAAAAGTAGGATCCCTTACGAGTTAAACTTTTGAATTTCCAACAAGAATTACTGAAAAGGTATCTATTCATAGCTCTCCTTTCCCTCCAAGTCACCCAGAACCCCACAGTCACCGGGGAGCAGCCACAGAAGTTGCCTGTGTGATTGCTGACTCCAAGCCTCGGTTACCCTGAGCACGTATACACACGAGGTCAGCAGTGTGAAGAAGGGGCCTGGCTACCCCCATGGCCCCAGGAACCTGACTGAGCTCACACACCAGGTTTCCAGGAACAAGAAGGCAGCAGCTTAGGCAAACAGGAAATGAATCGCGGCCCCAGAGAGCCCAACAAAGCAATGGGGATATCTCATTACTGTATTACAAAATCCTCTGATGATCAAGATTCTGGCTGCGTCATGCTGTTGTCACTGAAGAAGAAAGTGGCCAGTCAAAATTACACTGCTACTTCATACCATAGATGCTGGAGATGCCAAGTGAGGTCAGCTCCCATTCCAGAAACTCCACACCTCGTGGAAAAGGGCAGGTTCTCATGGTGGCCACTACGGGGCTCTTGGTTTGGGTCCCCAATGCCATTCCTGCATTATCCTCTTATAAACCAGGGACAGCAGTTAAGTCCAGCCAGTCAACAAAAGGAGCAAAAGGGCCAGCCTTGTCCAAAACAGGCAGAGCGAGTCGTGTTAATTTGATTTGATTTGATTTGACCTCTAGAGCCTGCGTTCCGTGGCTAGCAAATGCCTAGTGCTAGAGCGGCAGCTTCAGCAGTTAAGGATCTTACAGATACCTCCCAGTGCAGCCTGGAGCTGGAGGGAAGAGCAGGGAAGAGGACCTGGAAGGTGCTGTTTCTACAGCACGGTTTGAATAAATTAGTCAAGACATTAACCGCCATAACAAAAAAGACAGCAAGAAATAAAGGAGGAAGAAGGGAAGAGAAGGAGAGCACTTCGATGGATGTCATTAATTCCATTCTAAATAGAGAATTAGTTAAAATCTTGTTTATTTAGCAGACTGTTGCACCCAAGTCGGCAGTTTTAAAATTCTAGACAGGACCTTTGGGTATTTACATCATTTATAAAGTGCTGACATTAAAAAAGTCAGACCTTAAAGTTTCAGGCTCTAAAAAGAATATTCATTGAAAACATGCCATACTGTTTCGTTTTTTATTTATTTACAAGATCTTATTCTTTTTCATGGGGAAGGAAATATATTCTATTGTAATAATTGCCATTGCAATTCTTCAGTTACACTGAAAGCTTGAGTTAAGATCTTCTAAGTTGTACTTTTGAAAATCACAACTACTACGCACACTAAAAATAATTCATTACCTATCATAAAAATGCTACTACAGAAAATCACTTGAAGCTCCATAATACATGTGAGCCAAGATCAAGCACATGAGAAAGAAACTGGAAAATGCAGATATGCTCAGAAGTGAGGAGACTTGAGTTCTCTTTCCCGCTTTCCTGACTAAACTTCGAAAAGGAAGGCTCCGTGCCTCAGTTTCCTGTTTTGTAAAAAAGGTAATTATGCTAGCTTTGCTCACCCTTCAAGGTGGTTGTGGATGTCAAATGAGATAGGTATGTCTGTGATTGAGTCTGGTTATCACTAGCAGGCTCAGGGCAGACCCATGACGCCCTGGAGCCAGACACTGCCCTAGGAGCCAGACAGGGCCATAGGGTACACAAGTGACACAGGTCCTCTGTTTGGAGCCAGGGGTACTTTTTAAGCATCAACTGGATTGTCCCTAAATGCACCAAGTGGCTAAACAGAAAGAGTTTCTCAACCAGCAAGAGAGAACAAGCAGGAACAGAGAAGAGTGAAGGGTGACCACGCACTGTGACTGGGGGCCTGATCCCTGAGATGGGGTCACCTGCCGTGGAAGGGAGGGACCCTGTGCATAACCCGGAAGGCCTGCCCTGTAGGACCTCGGCCCTAGGGACGCTACTCTGGGGCAGGAAGCCCCTCACCCCCCCGCCCTCACCCGCCCCGTCCCCGCGGAGCTCCAGGACAGTGCGGGTCCAGGCAGCGCCAGCCCTCACCTGCGGTGTCCCAAATGGAGATGTTGTAGGAGCGCCACTGCTTCAGGTAGAAGGCGCCGCCCACCGTGCTGACCGTGTCCGCGAAGCGCCGCTCCATGTACCTCTGCAGCAGCGACGTCTTTCCCACGTTCATGTCCCCCAAAAGCACGATCTTCCCGTCAGGCTTCCTCATCTTCCTGCAGAAAGCCCCCTCCTCACCCCCACGCCCGTCGGGCCCGTGCGCTCCAGGCGCAGCTGGAGCAACTGGAC
>PVJI01010824.1:0-58727 GCA_004026765.1 Micronycteris hirsuta | reverse complement strand
AAGCCCTTTCCACTTCTTTTCTGCATCCGTCCATGAATTCAGCTGTAGGTAGGAGTTTCCATCAAAAGATGAGGTCTTGTCTAGTTAACAGGGAAGTTTGTGTTTCAGGAACAGGCAATAATATTCAGAGACCCCTTGTTACTGAGAAAGCAACAACAAAGGTGATGGAGTTGGGGCTGGAGATTCAGAGAAACTGAGGTGCAGCAGGACTGCCAGAGCTGAATGGGTCCATGTGGTGAAGTGACCCTCCTTGTCCATTTCCCGAGCTTCCCGCCTCTGGCTCATCGGCTCTCTCAGATTATCTTAGCTGGGACAAGCTCTGAGCAAGCTTTACTTAGCATTACTCTTCTGCGATCCAGCCTCCTATACTCCCACATTACCCAGTTTCCACATTTGCCTTGTTCATTGTCAATTTTTCATTGCCTAGTACAAACAGGCTCTCAGGGAGGGAGCGAGGGAGGGAGGGAGAAACTTAGAAATGAAAGAACACAAAACACAGCTCTTCATGTCCCCAGTCAGCTATCTGGACTATGTGCCAACACCCAGAGCACTCCAAGCATCTTCCCTGAACTTTTCTCCAGGACAATCTGCCTGAGCTGAGCAGTCATCTTTCTGTGCAGCATTCCCCTTCTTCTCCCTACAGTATGTGTATATATTTACATTTATACACACACACACACACACACACACACACACACACACACACACACACACACATATGTGGAGAGAGAAAGTGCCACTCTCGTCTGAAAACATTTTCTTGACCCTTTCCCTTCCCCTGGCTAACACTTAGCTCTCTCTAATGCAAAGTGACATTTTGATGCAGCAGTGCTAGAAGGAGACAAGAATCATTAACTCAGAAAAATGGGTGAGCTTCTGCCATTTGCCCGCTCCCTATTTACTGAGGAATCCAAGTTCTGGAAAAGCAAAACTGCACTCCTGTTTATCAGCTATCATTACCAGTTGAGGGCTGCTGACCCTGATTAGCACTGAAAGTGACTTTTGTCTGTTGAGTCCTTGCTGAATAGGCTCTGAATAGACTCCTTTCAATTAAGAAACCAACAAGGAAGCCTCTAGGGAAAATATCTGGGGGGAACAGTGATATGAGGGTGACATGAAGCATTCTTTTGTCCATCGTATTGTGGATCATTATCTGGAACTGAAGCAGTCTATCTGGGGGAGACAGAAGTTAGCACGTCACTAGGAAAGGAAGTCAGCCTCTCAAAGATAATTTCAAAAGGTATGTCTAGGGAAGAGAAGAGAACACGCTAGAGGCAACTTATTAAAAAAACAAAAGAAAAAAGCTCAAGGTCTAAAAATGTTTACCCAACAGGCAAGTAATTTAAGGAGCCATGACTTGTCCTACAAAAGGATTTGTGATAAAAAAGAATCCTGATAGATTTAAATTACATTTGGTTTTTAAATTTATAATTTACAAGCAGGTTTTCCAGCATATAAAAAGAAAGCACACCTGTGTGGTTCCAATGTAGCATATTAGCCATATCATTCCAGTAAACTTCCTGTGAACAGCGGCTACCGATATAGACTGGTGGTAAGTGAGTGAGGTCTTGGTTCCACGGGCCTTAGAAGTTCACTTCCTTATTACTCCTCTCTCAGAGTTGGGCACGGAAAGCTGCTGCTTTGAAAGAGCCCAGAATGGGCCTTGGCAGGCATCCGAATTACTTACAGAACAAGGTTAAAAGACCGAATTACTTACAGAACAAGGTTAAAAGACAAGGTTAAAAGACAGCCTCATCACCAGGAATTCTGACTTGATAAGTCTGCAACAGGGCCCGGTAGCTGCAGTTTTAGCCGGCCCCCAGGGTGACTCTGATGCCGATGGCCCAATGGAGCACCCCTTGACAAATCCTGGCCTAGAGAAGATGCCCTCTAGGCTGTTGTGTCCAGAGAAACTGCCCTGCCTTCTGGATCCAGCACATTCCCTGGTTCCAATGGTGCACAGCTGCTGATTGACACTGCTGTGCTGGGCAAGCCGATCTGTGGGGCTCAGTGTGACACACCCCTGATTTCTCTTTATTCTGTTAGAACGATTACAGGAAGTTATCTATGCAATGCAAGGATTTTGTGGTGGGCGTGCTGGACCTATGCCGAGACACAGAAGAGGTGGAAGCGATTTTAAATGGTGATGTGAACTTCCAAGTCTGGTCCGACCACCACCGTCCAAGTCTGAGCCGGATCAAACTCGCCATTAAATATGAAGTCAAGAAGGTAAGCTTCCCCACCTCTCCTGGGCTTCTCGCCTCGCAGGGCTGCTGGCCCAGCTTTTTGCTCCTGCATATTTGACATTCCCACAAGGTGACAGTGACAATACCAATTACCCAATTTAACTGCTCAGAGCCCTTCTCACTAACCCCCTTGCCTGGACCCCCCAGCCAACCAGGAGAAAGATATCATGACAGTCCCTCCATGAGTAGCCTTTGAGCCTTGAGAACCAAAGAGAGGATTTCAGCCTCCAAACCACTGACAGGGCCAATGTCACAGTTAGTGTTCCCATCGGTGAGTAGGTCAGTTTGCAAATCTGCATGAGAAACATATTACTCAAAATTTTCAATAGCATGTATCGCGTTTCCTCCATGTGCCTGGGGACTCATTATGCAGAAAATGTTTCAGTGTAGACGCTTTGTGGATTGTGGTTCTGGGAGGCTTAGAGGAATTACCCCCCAGGCTTATGGGAGTCCATAGGAGAAAGCGCCAGTCGACTCTCACAAGAGCAAGCTCGTCCCACCGCCTTAATCAACCTCAAGATGTGTTAATGGCCACTGGCACCCAGTACCCTCAGGCCCACAGCAGCTAGTCAGACTGAGGTCCCAGGAAGCAAAACTCAGTTATGGTTCCAATTCAGATGTACTCCTGAGTCTTTAGAATCTGCTCTCAGGTTAGGTGACACCATTCATCCTGATGAAAACTGCATAGCTCCAAAGATGTGTTTAAATATCAATATGCTTTCCACATGAGCAAGATGACCCATCAGTCATTCAGGGTCCCCCCCTCAGCTATTTCACAGGGCCAGTACTGGGGATACTTCCAACGCCCCAACACCACCGCTGGGCATTTCTCCTCTCGTCCGACTGTCTTCATTGGTGTGGAGCGAACCGTATGGGGTTGTTGAATGGCTGAGCGACCCATCCAACAACCCATATACATCTGCAGACCTCATCGAGAGATAGCATCTAAGTTTGATAAAATCTTCCTGCCCTTCGACTTTTAATAATAATCAAAAATTCTAAGAAAACCAGCTTTTTTTAAAGACTCTGAGTCCCAGATACAAAATTGATAAATCATGGGAAAAGCGGCCTTGGATAAGCACTCGGAAGTACACAGTGACAGCAGAGGAAGGGTCAGGCTACAGTCTGCAGTTCGGGAAACTCGTTTTTCAGCCTATCCCAAGAGCTGACTGAGGCTTTTCATCAAAGCACTGCAACCCCTTCCTGAAGCTGCTCACATATTCATGGCCTTGAAGTTCAAACAAACCCTGCTATAGGGATGGGCAATGGTAAAGATGAGCTTAAGCTTCCAGAACCACAAGCATTTCCTCCCTTTGCCAAGCCAGAGCATGCCCCTGCCTCCCAGCACAGGGTGCAAGGTGAAATGTCTCTGAAAACCCAAAGAACAAGAGATGCTTAGCACGTGCAGATTCACATTTGCAGTTTTAGCTATTCAGGAGCAATCCAACGGCCCCTGAAATGCAAGCATTCACCATTTTTCTGAAACATGAATCCAAGTATCTTAGCAAAACTGTCCCTGAAGGTAGATCAGTCAGCTAGTCCAGAAGGCTGGCCACCACCTCACAGCGCATGCTCCCTCTCACTGTCAACTACGAAGTACAAAACGGCCATGGTGATGAACAAGAAGAGAAAGTGAAACACTCCATGACCGTGACAGCTCCGGTCAGAATTAAAAGGTTTGACGAGGGAAACCATTTACTCTAGTGGGATTTGCAAATTAGGGGCGTCATAAAGGGCTCAGGAAGTATCCGTCGTGAATGCCGAGTGACTGCTGCAGCCCGTAAGCAGGATGATAATAACCGACCTACACGAAATGTCAGCCTCGCTCACTCGCAGGCCTCCGGCGGGTCCGCCCTCCCATGCCGTGCGTGTCATCAGGTGACAACGGACAGATTCACACAGTCTTCCCTGACATTTATTCCATTATGATTTACCAGTGAAAATACCCAGTATTATAAAGACTTATTAATATTATAATGAGATTTCAGTTTTAATTTATGAACTTTAGCATGCTTGCCTGGACACAATCTAATCCTAGGTCTTTGAGTTATGAAATGACTAGCACCAGGACCTATTCACAAATACACTGCCTTTTACACCTGCTATGTAAAACTTCCGGCTGAAATATAAAACCACAAAAAATTCCTAATGTTCTGCCCACATGATGTCAAAGCAAACCATTAATTTAGTGATTAAAGCAAACGACTTGTTCTTGGCAGTTTCATGCGCTGCTAATAAGTGTGACTCTTAAGAAAAGGTTTTGTGTTCAAATAAATCAAATAGATCTCTTTGTTTAAAGACATTATAGAGCCTTTAATATGCTTTACTACTCTAAAGAAGGGGACAGTATGTATTACTTAACCACAGAACTCTATTTCTCATGGTGCATCTGGCAAAGCTCGCTGTCCATGCCAACAGTCCGGAAAGTCTAGCAGAGAATCAGCCCGAGTGCCTGTGCAGCGCGCAGATCTGAATGACGCAGGCGAGGCCTGGGGCTGACGCTGCACTCTGCGCCCCGTCTCTCATCTGCATACTCGCCTCTCTTCAGGCGCCACCCTCACATCTGGTCCCCAGCTGGCTCAGTCACAACGTCAACCTCCATTAGGTAAAACGCAGTCATCCTACCATGGCACGGGGACCACCTGGGAAACAGGAAGGAATCGTGAAGGGGGTGTCAGGAGACTTCTGGCTGATTCTGACACTTCCTGGCCAGGGGTCTTGGGCAAGTCTTTGAAGCTCTTTGGGCCTCATTCCCCATCGGCAGGGTGGGCATATAAGTTTTTGCCTTGCAGAGTCTTCTGTGAACTTTCAAATTAATTGATACAAAAGGAAATGCTCTGGAAACTGTCAAGTGCCGTGCAGCTCCATAGGAAAGCATCACTGCTGTCACTCAGCGAGGTCCCCCTTCCTTGGGACTCTACCCCAGAGGCATTCCCCAGCTTGTCCTTGGACATCTTCCCAGAGAATGCTAGAAATGTCCCTCTGTGAAAGGACATCACTTTTACAGCCTAAAATTTCTCCCAAAGAGACCAAAGGCCTTAAGAGGATGTGGTTGTTGTCCATGACTTCTATTTTAAGAGGGTACCTCAGCCTCCCCAGTAACCCAGGTGGCTGTGTCATTTGTGTTTGGAAGACAATTTGTGTTGGAGAAGTGGCTAAGAGGGTATTCTGGAGGTCACTACTTATTAACAGGGTCACTTGAGCAAGTCACTGGCCTTTCCTCATCTATAAAACCTGGTTACTAATGCTTACTTCATAGGATTATCAGAATCGAGTGGGATAAAGTATGTGCTCCTCGAATAGCCACAGGCCTCAGCAGCCTGTGGGGGCATAACAAGCAAGGATGCTTCTCTCCCCGTGCTGAGTCAAACTGGAGCTCAGAAGTGACACTACTTGTGTCTCATGGATAAAGGAAACAATTCCTCCAGCTTTGGCCTGCAGTCTACACACACATATACACACGCATATATATACATACACACATACATGCATACATACACATACATGTACACAGACCTTAGTCTTCTCCTCCAGGGCCAATCTGACTAACAGACTCCTTGCTGTCTTTTCCATTTCTATCCATCTCTGTCCTCAGGGAACCGTGTCCAAATACCCTTCTTAAAGGTCCTCCTCTCACCCTGCAAATCAACTCTGAATAAACACTGAGGGGACTTCCAGCCTGACCAACTGGGAGGACCCAAGAGTCTCTGCATCTGTTTAGATTCAGCTGGGCCCAGGCTGTACCCGTAAAGGGAGCCCAGTGCCTGGCACACGGTCATTGCTGAGTGGCCACTCACAGAGACCCAGACACAATCCTTGGTGCTCTCTCCAACTTGTCTAACTGAGGACACACATCTGGCCCTTCATGCTCATCGTTCATACTTTCTCCTCTTTATTGCTTCTTCACCTCCAGGCTTACGGGTTCTCTCCCCTGCATCATTTCTTCCTTCTTCCCGACTCCAAGTCTATCCTGATGAGGATCGGGTGAGCCTCCTGTTCACCGAAAGAACTCTGTAGGCATGGGTCCTCCAGGCCCAACCGCCAAAGGAGAGGAGGACAGAGACCCAGAAGGTCCTATTCTGCACAATAGAGGCCTTAACTCCACGTTTAAAGGAGATGCAGGACCCTTTGGACATAATTAAGCAAAGGTCTGATACAAAACCAAAAAGAAAACATAAATATCTTGTCCAAAATTATATTATTCCCACTGCAGAAAGCACGTCTCTTATCAAGCAATAACATCACCAGTAAAGGAGGTTAGTTCAACCTGACCGGTTCTTTTAGCCACCACCTTCTGAGCGCTACAGACACTGATCAGCCTGCCGGGGATCCTGGGCAGAGTAAGCCACAGTCTTACCCTCAAAGTGCCATCAGCGTAGGTGAGGTGGAGACAGGTATGCTATGACTGCAGCAACAGTCACCTCTGCACTTCACTAACCAAGCACAGCCAAGTTCACAGTAGTTAGCGCTTTCAGACTCCCAGGCCCTAGTTCTAGCACCTTGGCATGTGGCTTGATTTGGGGAATCTTATCACAGTGCCAGCCACCTTTCCTTCCAACTGATGAGACTCCCCACTTCCCTCAAGGAGCAGCTCCACTCCGCCGAGCCTTCCAGTCTATAGAGTTTTGCAGGTGCCCTTTCCTGACTCTGCCAAGCTCCTGGTGATTGCTGGCTCTGCAGCCTTGTTTCACATGAAATAAAAGACCTGGGACAGGACCAGGGGAGGGGAGAGGGTTGCAGGGAGAACCCCCTCACTAGCCCTACTCGGTAACACAGTTCCCTTTCTTTACACTGTTGTACTAAGAAAGAAACACTTGTGAGTTTCATTCATCTACTCACTCATCATTAAACACACCTTCACTATGTCCATGACACCACCAGCCCTGTGTTGCGTGCACTGGGGAGACTGCATAGACCAAGACCCAGGCCTTGCCCTTGAGGGGTGCACATAGCAATGGAGAGGGATATTTGAACAAAGGGCAGCAGTCGTATCTGAGCAAGGCAAACAGGAATGGAAAGGGGGCGGCCTGGAGGCCAGAGGAAGCACTGACTAGCTCAGTCTGAACTCAGGAAATGTTTCCCAGAAGGGGACATCCTTGAGGTGGGACTTAAAGGGTGACAGGTGCTGGATGGGATGGCAATTTGGGCACAGAGAGGTGAGGGAGGACAACTCAGGCAGAGAGAGGTGGAAGCTGGAAAGTCGCAGACCCCGAGGAAGCGCGGCACGTGCACAGACCGTGTTTAGAGGGGGTGTCTGCCTGCAGCTGCATCACTGCGGGACTGAACAAACGGGAAAGCTTGACAGGACCAGATCCCTTCGGGCACTGCAGGCTACACAGAGACACTTGGACTTCATCCTGCCAGCAGGATCCCACGGAGTTTTCTGTCGTGATGGAAATCTAGTTTCTACTCTCTAATATGGCACCCACGAACTTCACATGGCGAATTAGCACTTGAGATAGGCTAGTGTCATTATGGAACTGAATTCTTAGTATTTTAAAATTAATTTCAATTTTAATAGTTACACGTGGCCAGTGGTTACCAAGGTGGATAGCATGGCTACATACCCTCATCCCCGCACTCAACAAGCCTGCACTGAGTGACTCCTGCAAAGTATGCTGTGCCAATCGCTGGGGGCGTGGTGGTGAATAAAACGCCATGTCGTCAGCCATAACCGTAATCAAGACATCACACCAATAAATTACAATACTGCAATTGAAGTAAGCACTATAAAATGGAAAAACATGGTACTGTAACTTCTAAAGGAGGTTGTGACATAATCAGGAAGGTCAGTGAAGCTGTCTCTGAGGAACTCATGCTTGCTCTAAGAAAAATTAACCAGAGGTGAGGAGGACATTTCTGGCAGGAAAAAAGTGTTCAAAGCGTGTTCAAAGGCCCTGCGGTGAGAGGCAACTCACCTGTCTGTCAGAGGAAGTGAGAGGTTAATGCGGCTGAGTTAGAAGGCCGGAGGAAGGCCTTCTTCTGGGGTGTGGACAAGTCTGAAGAGGCAGACAGGGGCAGACCCTGCGAGGCCTGTAGACCAGGACAAAGGACTTTGTTTTGTTCTTCCTTTAAGATTCGGAAGCCACTGGAGGACTTTAATCAGAAGTAGTTGTCAAGATTAGGAGAGATGGAGAGATAGCTTTTCCTCTGACAAAGGCTGGAAGGCAAAAGGGGTGGGGATGGAGGCAGCTGTCCGTTGGGCACAGGGACAGGATATTAATCAAGTTGTGTTGTGTTGACGAGCAAAACCAAAGCTGCAGTAGCTTTTAGCAAAGGGAGGTTTGTGTACAGCTCATCCTGTTTCCATCTAGGAACGGGATTCCCTGAGGAACCCAAGCTGACAGAATAGCCGCCACCCCAAATGTTTTCGCCCTGCCACGGGGAAGTCCAGCTCCGGGGAGACTCATACCAGCAATTCAATGTCACCCGGAAGTGATACACGTTATTTCTGCTTACAACTCATTGTCAACAGTTAGTCATCGCATTCACCCCACCAAAAGAAGGGCCAGGAAGTCTAAGCCTGCCATACATTTGAAGGGAGAAAAAAATGGAGCTATTTGGCAAATAGCACTAATGGCTATCAAAGGGAGAAAACTTGAGGGAATTCATATTAATAGCCTTAACTTCTCTGCAAATCCGAAGCAGAATCACCCTCTGAGGGAGGAAGCAGGACTGAGAAGTTCAAGAAAAATTTTGTGGGAAATGAGAGAAGAGAGCACTGAACAGACCCAACAGCCCAGCTGAGACTGTAAATTCGTTGGCAATAACCTGTGTCCTTAATAAAAATGGAAAATCTCTACCAAAAAAAAATGGCTAACACACCAAGTCAATGTCCTCCATGAACCTCAATTCTCAGCTGTCGACTTCATTTTAAGATTCTTTTGTAGACAAGAAACCCAGAAGTGCACAAAATGTGCCCACAGGGCACAGCACCCAGAAGATTCCCCTCAGAGAAGCAAGTCAAGGAGGGAGGGGCAAGCTCAGAGGGGAGATGGTGGGGGCCAAGGCCACTCACACCACCACTCTGTCTAAAGTTGGGCCAGGACCTCTGACCCCAGCATTATATTTCCTTGGCTTCTTTCTTCCACAAATCACCATCTTGTGCACATTTTATACTCAAGCTGTAAATGGGTATGTTTTTCTAACTAGAAAACTTCCCAGGAGAAGATGTTGGGTAGTAATGTAGTGTTATAGCCGGGAGCCTGCCATACCAAAACGTGTCTTTAGATGAAGTTATGTAAGCCGCTGGCCTCAGGGACCTCCCCGACGAGGCGGACACTGCTCCAACCCAGAATGCCTCCTGGCCTAAGTCAGAGATAATGAGAAGAGACCCGGCAGTAGACGCACAACTGGCTGAAAGCCCTCACCCCCGTGCAGAGACACTAGAGAGAGGGCAGATGACCTCTGCTGGGGATCTCTTTCATTTCCTCCATCTGCACAGGGCCAGTGAGCAAGGGGACCTGGGGACACCGGGGCTTTCTAGAGGACATCTGAGAGGTCAGTCAGAAGCTCACATGCCCTGAGCAGACAGTCTCCCACTGTGTTCTCCTGCTGAGGCACCGTTGTAACAGATGCTCAGACTTAAGCAGATCAGTGTCGTCAGAAACCGGGCCAGTCAGGCACTCCCCACACTGCGCACAGGATGTCTGCCAGCTGCCAAATGCTGGGGGACTCCATTGGTGTCGAAAGCACCCATCAGCATCCTCTTTGGGATTGGGATTCCTCTCAGCACTTCCGTGACCCTAGCTTGGCCACATGGCACAAAAATAACCGAAGTCCATTAATCTCCTGGCTCAGAGGGGCTATCTTTTGCAATGCAAAAGAAGTTTTGCTTTTTCAAGCAACAAATCTTCAGAAGGACTAATCCAAGTATGTATGTATTCTGCCTGGAAAACTCTCAGGAGGAGAAAAATAGAGCCTGTTGGGCAACAGTACAATGCTGTGGCTGGAAGCCTGACTCACGTGTTCAAATCCCAAGTCCTTCACTTGCTCTACTAGGTACATAGCTATAGACAAGTTATTTCTCTCTGAGCCTCAGTTTTCTTATTTGTCTAATGGGAACAAACAATAGTACCTAATAAATAATAACCAATGTTTGGAAACACACACAATGACGCTAGAACGTGGTTAAGTGCATGATGAATGTCACCTAACGGAACCTGTCTGCCACGCTGGCTTTGTAAGTGGAGCCCCCGTAAGCCAACACCAGGATTTCTCCCCCTCAGCACAAGTAGGCACTGTCCTGTGCACTATAGGGTACATACATGGCAAGATCCCTGGCCTCTACCCACTAGATGTCAGTAGCATCCTCCCCACAAGTGTGTCAACCAAAAATGCCTCCATACCTCGTCTCTAAATGCCTTTGGGGGGAGGGGGAGGGACAGTATTATCCCTGCTGCGAATCTCTAGGATGGTTCTCAGGATCTGGGCCATAACCCCTCAACTTTAAACCCCTGGGAACAAAGACTAGTTCTCCAAGGATGCTCTGCATCTCTCTAGACCAAACGGAAGGTCAGATCAAACTCAAATTCATTTTTATCTCTAGAACAAACTAAATCTCCAACTTGGCTACAAACAGTACCACCTGGGAACTCTGTCAAAATCGCCAACGTCAGTGCCCCACCTTCAGAGCTCCTAATCCACTTCTTCCGGGTGGGAGCCCGGAGCTGTGGTTTCTAAAGGCTCTCTGATGAATCTAATTCTCGTAAAGACTGAGCTCCCAGACGGTGGGACGGCTCCTCATCCCTCTTGGTCTTTGAAGACAGAGTGGGCTGGGTGGTGAGTAAATTAACAGATGGGGGTAAAGTGTGAAGCCACAGGCTTTAATGCTCCTCCAGATATCTGTAATTCCCCTGTGATTAAAAATCCATGTAACAGAATTCAGATGATGTTTGGGATGGCTTCAGAGCATGGCGCCAGCAGCTCCATTCCCTCCATTGCTGAGCCATGTCCCTTTTGGATTTGTAACTCTGAAAAAAGAGCTCTTACTATCCAGAGAAGCACTCACACTGGTTCTGACCCAGAAGTCTTAGGGACGGAGCAGAGGGGTGGGTGGCTCCGAGAGTGCCCCTGCACTATCAGAGCACAGCTGTGGGGCCTCTGTCCTCCAGCAGGGAGCTCGGATCCCGGAGCGCTCCACAGGCAGCCTCAGGAGCCTCCCTCCACTCACCCCCACACCCTGCCTGGCTCAACTTTAAGAGAAAAAAGCAGAGCAGGGCACCTAATGCCTGCCTCTGCCTCTCCTCAGGCCTGCTGCTGTGAATCATTTGACAGTTCCTGCAAAGAGCAGATACTACTGCCCATTTGCAAAAAAGATTTCACATCCTCAGTGTATGGGCTGTCACAATGGGGCAGAAAACGATTGCCTTTTTGGTTATTGTGCTACCTTTGTTCAGCTCTTTCAATAGATAAATATTTGCATGAGTGGATAATGCTTTAAAACATTTTTCTTCGTCTTGGTTATCATGTTCCCTAAGCCCCGTCACCTTAGCTTATGTGACTATCATTATATTCATCATGTGCTGCATTTGTTAAAATAGTCGGAGCCAGATTGTTATTACATCCTGATTTAAGAGTTAACAAGAAGAGAGAGAAATTTGAAGAGCATTCAAGGAAGGAACATAAACCCCCAATGCCCCCAAGAAATAGATACAAATCAGATGTATTTAATAACCGAAAGTGGAAAGAACCACGAGCCATTTTAAAATTGTCACTTTCATTCCAGAGTCAAACAGATCTTAGAAATTATGGCTCCCCCACCCCCAAGGACCTGTGACTAACTCTAGTAATTAAGCTAGAGATCAACTACACATTTCTGTCTCACTATTTCTGCACAGAACACTCTTATATGGATTGAGTCTTAATGAGCATTTGCTCTTTTATATATTCATCCCATTATATACCTAATGCATTATTTTTTTATCAACATCCATCTGCCTAAGGTGACCTGCTAATTTTTTCATGGCAGAGGAGTTTTGTAAGTAAAATTGTGGTGAGAAATCTCTGCTTAATAGAGATGCTTTCATTTATATAATCCAGCCATAGTCATATCTTGCCTGGATGACTGCAACAGCCCCCAAGTGGTCCACCTCTCCCTGCCCCTCCCTCCCCTCCTCTGCCCCACTGTCCAGCCACCACACACACACACACACACACACAACACAAACAATAGAGAAATGTCTAAGTAATCGAATTGCGTGATACCCCTGCTTAAATCTTTCATCTAAAAGTGAACAAGACAGGCACATCCCTGCCCTCAGGGAGCTCACAGTCTGATAATCTCCACTGCCACAAGCAGAGCCTGGAACAAGGGGCCTCGTGCAAGTGAGTGACCTCGGGAGACACCTGCCACGAAGGGGCAGAAGCAGGATGGGGAGGAGAAGCAGCTAAGCCAAGATGTGGTTTCAGGGAAGCCTAATCTCCAGTCTGATCTCATGGGGGGTCTCTGGAGTGTTAAGCAGGGGGACTGGCCTTTTGTACACCTGTATGACTCAGTCATTAGTCATAGGCTGCCCCCAAGGGAAGGGCAAAATAGCTCCCAGTGTCTGAGGGGGCTTTCTGGGTAACAGTGTGCCTGTGGGCCTGCCTCTCTGTTCCTTAAACACTCAGCACTAGCTGCCGTCCCAGAGAAGTCACTGACCCCTTTCCCTCAGTGAGCTGGAGCCTTCTCGAGATTCACAGCTCAGACCCTCTGTCTCCTTCGCAGAGAGACCCTCCTGACCAACTTATCTGAGTGCGGCCACCATGTTGCTCCCCCATCATCCGCTCTCCACCGAGTGTCCTCTTCTGTGGTAAACACCATTTGTTTACTTACTTATTGTCTCTCCCCCCGACACAGTAAACTCTGGGGCAGCAGTTCACCACTGTGTCCCTGGCCCAGAGCAGAGCCAGGAAAGTAGAAGATTCTTAAAAATATTTACTGAATTTGATAACTAAATGAATGAATGCACCATACTTGAGTTTTCTCCAGTTGTTATTTTTTCTGAAATAAACAAAACCCCACGTTCAAGGAGAGATGAGTCCTAAATGCTGTTGAAGAAATTCTCAGGGTCCTCCTGAGAATCAGAATGAGGTGCATAGGACACAGCCCATGATAAGCTGCTACATATGAGGCGTAATTTCTCTCATTCTTGAATTCCTACAACTACTGGCATCGAGTCCATGGAAACTCAGACAATGACTGATAGCCTTATTTTACTTTAAAGGAAAAAAGAAAGGAAGGGAGGGAGAAAGGAAGAGTCATTTAAATACAAAATACCACTGTTTGATTAATAAAATGAATAACAATTTGGTCACAAACTGCATCCTGAAAAAATTACAAATCAAGTAATTTGCATACTAATCATTCTATAATAAATTGACACATCAGTCATCATCTGACTGCTCTACTCCCCCTCCTTCCGATAGGTGTCAGCACTCACTGAACAGGCAGACTTGCAAACTTGAAGGAGGGACTACTCATGTGAGACCTATTAGCAGCTAACTCTGTGGACCTTAGAAAGATAAGTGGGACCCAGCCCTTGTGATCAGCAGCTTACATCCCAAGTGCTGCACAGACTGAACCCAGCTTTTTATCCAACAAGGAAAGGATTGAGTCATTCAAGCAAAAATGATGTGGGAAACCTTCAAGGAGGAAGAAGAGCCAAAGGTGGGTCAGAGCTCAGAAAAAAGGAACATAGACTTTCCAGATGGAGAAAACAGTGGGGGAAGCACGAAGGCGTGATAACGTTTGGAGAATTACAGATGGTGGGTGAGCGCGTTCGGGAAGTCAGGAGGCTGGGGAGAAGCGGATAAGATGAGGGGGGACAGGAGCCCGCTGGGGAGGCGGGAGGCTGTGAGGGCCGTGGTGACTGTGAAGATGGGCTGAAGCTGGGGCCTTCCTTCCGTAACTTCCCCAACACAGAGAGAGCCCTCGAGGTTGTCTTTACATTGGCCTTACAAACTTACTCACTGTACCTATTGCACAAACAACATTACAACAGTAAGAAAAATATTTAAAAGGCAAAGAATCATCTACAATCATATGCCACATGTCAGTTTTCATTTGTTTACATTCTTGCAAGTCTTACTCATATGCAGACATGTACTTACACACTTATAAATATGGATTAAATAATTCTGTGATTGGAATCACCCAGCATCAGAAGGTAAACATTTTTCTATTTTTCTCTATAATTATTATTTTTCTGCCAGCATAAGGTTGATGTATCATTGTTTATACATCTTCTCTATTGGTGAACATTCACTCTTATATATATTTATATTTTACTATTATCACCACATAGAACTTTCTTTCCTTCTCTGTTTGCTAACTGAATCTCTGACAGTGAGGCTACTGACTCAGAACACAAATATTTGTGAAACACACTGCAAAATTATTTTCTCAAAGGGCTCCACTATTTTTTAAAATCAACAGTATTATACAACTGAACTGGTTTCATCAGTACTTTGCGAGCATTAGATATTATTAGGAATTTTTCCTCTAATTCAGTAGATGTAAAATACATCATGCATATTTTCAAATGCATTCCTGTGGTACAAGGCAGAAGAGCATTTTCTCTGTGAACTCAGCCCACCCAATGCCACTCACCACACCACACCCCCAACAGCCTGGACCCTGACCTGTTCCATGTTGATTTGCACAGCACTTGTGCAATGGACGTTCTACCCATTAGCATCCAGGTCAGCAGTATGTCCTAACTATAGGCAGCCTTGCTCCCATTAGACAGCTCTAGTAGCAAGATCGGATGGTGTATATGAGGACAAAAACTAGCTAAGGCGCTATTTGGAGAAGTCCAGTGGGAGGTGGTGAGGGCCTAAAGTGAGGCGGTGACTATGCTCATAAAAGGAAGGAAACTCTGTAATGGCCGTTTTGGAGCTGAAACAGGACTTTGCAATCTAAGGCAAAAGTTCAACCTAAAAAAAAATTCAACCTAGAAGCTCCCACGAGGGTCTCGCCTACCAACAACAGGATAACTGGCTTTATTCATATTCCTAAGTTGTCCTCACAGAGATTTCATTTAGGTGAGGAAGGGAACTGCAGGCCATTTAGGAGCCTGGAGGACTTTGTGGTAGGACAGGGCGAAGCAGAGCCCTGGGCCCACGTGGATGAGGAGAAGGGTGGCGGGGGACGAGGAGAGAGATGCTCAGCAAGGAGCTGTGTAGAGTAGCCCTCTCCCACTGAGTGCCAGCCTGCCCCTGCTCTTCTTGCGCAGGCCACACCCTCATAGCAGCCCAAGGCATTTTACAGATGAAAGAGGGAGAACAAATCACAGAAAGTTAAGCAGCTGGTAAGAAGCCGGGCAGAGAATCCAAATGACACCCCTCATCCCAAAGCCTCTGTTCTTAACTACTGCACTGTGCCGGGACCAGAGCCAAGACCAGCTCTCCATGCCTAGCAGGCCGCGGAGGAATGCCCAAACGGGGAGACGGAGGGCACAGAGCAGGGGGCTCATGCGCCAGTCCACAGGTCTTGTGCATGAAGGAAGAGCAGTGCTAGAAACTCGGGGTGGGGGGCGCGGCTGCACAAGCTAGCGCAGCCCAGATCCTCATAGATACCGAACGTCTCACCAGATCCTCTACTGCCTGTTCTTACCCAGTTCCCCCAGATCGTTTTTAGTGGGTGCAAAACAGTACTTGACTTTCTAATGAGGACCCCCACTCAATGGGCAAAAAGGAGAAGCTGCTTTCAGTACCCATTAGGCTGAAATTTAGTGACATTAAGACCCATTAGGGAGGATTCATAAAGACAAAGTTCCAGCAACCAAATCCATTAGCACTAGTTACAGACCCTTTGCAGATAGCAGACCACTTCCCAGAGAAAACTGACAGTGTACTATGAGGGTGGGGAACATGTAGATGCATATAATGTTCTTTTATAATTGTAATTGGTTATTATATTTATAAACAGGGCACACAAATCCTGAAGGTTCTTTACATGGTTCTTAGAGACTTCTTCCTGAAATAACTGACTCCTTTCCAGATAATCAAACAATGCATGTTTCTGATGAAATACAGAACTTTCAACATGTGGAAAAGCTGCTTGTAGATTAGAGATTAGAATCACGTGCTCTGGAGGGACACAGCCTGGAGTCGCCTTAGGCAAATCACTTCACCTCGCTTTCCCTCATCTCTAAAGTGGGGGTAATACTACTTGCCCTATAAAGCTCCGGTACATAGTAAGTACTGCATAAGTGTTGGCTACTGGTAAATTACAAATGTTATCCTTCAGGAATTACTGTATTTTGCTGTGTATAATGAGCACTTTTTTGCCCAAATTTCTGAAAGAAAGATAGTATAACAATCTCACAGACATTGCACACGGAAACGGGGGCGTGCATCAGGCGCGGCAAGTACAGCATTCTGACCCACAGCAGGCACTGGGTAGGGCACAGCCAGCACAAGGCCACGTTCTGCCTATGCTACAGGCAAGACACAGCCCGCCCCAAGTGGTTTAGACTCTATTACTAGACAAAAGATTCTCTACTTCTCACCTTCATCTTTCTGTTGGAATTATTTTATATTATTAAACTTTTACATAAAATATTATACATTAGATTCATATATTAAAAAAATAACTAGCGAAGAAACAGGTATAACCAGTATGACTTTGCTTCATGACTCCAGGGGTAAGAAATGTCACGTCTTGACTGCTCGCTGGGACAGACAACGCTCTGCAGTGACAGTGCCTGCAGTCGCAGCCTGACTGTGCAACCTTACACAGGTATTAGCCTCTCCAGGCCTCACTTTCCTCACTTGTTTAAAATATTGTGAGGATTAAATTAATACAGGAAAATCGCTTAGAACAATACGACGTCCTGCACATCATAAGTGCTCAATAACAATTGGCTCTTATCATTTTTTAATTTTTCTAAATCATGTGAAACCTGGCCCAGTTGCTCCAGGAGAGTCTGTCTCAGTCATTCTGGGGCAGCCTCCTCTGTGCCGCACCAAGTCCTGAGGCCCGTGGCCTATGCCCTCCTCTCTGTGAGCACGTGATGCCCCAACATGCCCTGATCAGCACCATCTGTCCCGAGCTATGGCTCCATCTTATTCATTCAACGGTTGGTTTTATTTTGAGCACCACTATGACCTAGATGCTATGATAGGTGCTGAGAATACAATTAATAAAAACAAAACAGACAAGACTCCCTTCCCTCATGGAACTTCCAATGAAGCAAGATCTCTGGGCTGAACTGACGCTGGGACCCTCCTCTTCCACAAAGCAGCCACATGGAATTGGTCAGCTCCCCCAGCACTCTGGAATGACCCCATTTGGGGGCTCTTGTACCTCCTGGGCAAAGAGTTCAAGTGGAATCTGATGTCTGCACCCCACCGGGGAATTCCCAAAGCCCACTCCCCTCTTCCAGTCTCAGAAAGTCTCTCTCCAACAGCAGGGTCCCTCCTCCAGCCTCTCCCCTTCACTGGACCTTGCTCCCCCCAAAAGGCCAGCAGTGGTCTTCAGAAGTATCCCTAAAACCCCAGAAACTGTGGACTTCCTACTAGACCAGGACCACCCAGCTCACAAAGCCCTCCTGGCCATCTCCTAAGGAGGTGGAAGGCCAAACGCCACTCATTCCCCCATGGTGAGACGTCAGCCAAGAAAACAAGACAGACTCATCTCCCCGGCAGATTATTCAGATGCCCAGTGATGCACAGGGGTCGAGGGAGGAGGCATTTACGCTCGGCAGGTGGCAGGAGGCATCTGGGCTATACAGCTGTCAGAGGGAAGGGAGACAGAGCCCGTGTGGGTCTGACAGAGGAAACCCACACGACTTGGGAGCCACTGCAGCAGAGCTCAGGAGCCCGACTTCAGAGGAGCTGAAGGCCACAGGGAAGATCAAGAACGCAAGTGAGCACTGGCTGTGATCAGGGGCAATTCTTCCACTGGGAAGGGGGAGGAGCAGAGGCCAGGACTGCTGAGGGAGCTCCTGCCCAACAGCCCCACAGAGCAAAAACAAGATGGAGTGCCGGGGACTGGAAACTGAAGAGAGGTGTTCAACTTACCTTTTGGTGCATAAAACTTAGCAGCTTTAAAAAAACAATCATTTTGCTTGGTTACAATTCTGTGGGTCAGGAAATCAGGCAGGGCTTGAGCATGAAGTTCTTTTGTGCTATATTGCCTGGAGTCATTAGCTCAGCTGGTGGTTCATTTGGTGGTGGGACTGGAATGGAATATGCCAGAAGTTATCAACTTACATGTCTGACACCTCATTGTTCCTTCATATGGTCTCTCTCTCTTTCCACTTGGCTGTGTTGGGCTTCCCAACAGAATTGTGGTCTCCAGGAGCTGCTCTCTTACACAGCAGTTGCCGTCCAGGAGGACAGCTTTGCCAGGAGTGAAGGTAGATACTGAATATTGCTAAGGCCCAGACTTGGAAAGTCTTAAAGCATCACCTCTGCCACATTCCATCAATTAACATAGCTCACTATGAGCCAGCCACGCTTCAAAGGCAGCAGGAATGGGCACCACAGCTGGGTGGGCAGAGCCGTGGTCACACTGCAGAGCACGTGAAACGGGAGACCCCATTGCCACCACCTACCCCAGGAGGAAAGAAGGGCCAGAGCTCCCATTTGGGGGCGTGCATTGTAGAGTTAAGGAGATGAGCTGCAAGATTCACTCATTCAACATATATTCATTGAGAGTCTACCATGGACACTGTCCTGGATGCTATGCAATGAAAATAGTCCTTACCTTTATGGAGCTTACATTCTAGTACAGTGACAGAAAATAAATGCGTAACACGAAGCCTGGTGGTTGCTAAATGATATAAGAATACACAAAGCACGTAGGCAGAAGGGAGACTTCTATTTTGGTCAAGTGGTTAAGGAAGTCCTTGGTGTATTTCAGGAACAGTGAGGAGGTCAGCGGGGCTGATTCATAGTCAGCAGAGAGGAGAGTAGAAGGATGTGAAGTAGGCAAGAACCAGATTACCCAAAGTTTTACAGACACAGGAAGAAATGTGATTTTTTTCTAAGCATAGTAGGCAGCCATTGGTCTGGCCTCTTGTCCAGCTGAAGGAGGCCTAGTTCTCAGCAGCAACCCATCCTCACTACCCAGATAATGCCTTTTCCCTGCTCCTGGGCAGGTGAGGGAAGGGAGATCACAGAACCCACTGTGATCCTTGAGCCCTCAGGCGTCCCCTCTGGATTCTAAGAGCTGAAGAGTAGTATCTTTGTTTACGTTTGACATTATAGTGACTAGAAACTATCCAAAGTTGGTCTGGAAAAAAATGTAAAAAAAACCTGCAAAGCTCCAGATGGCTTTGTAAATTAAGTTAAATTGACAACTGGCCCAGGAACTTTCCCCATCATAATTATACTATTGATCATTAACATTTAAAAAGACGGCAAACAGAATCCTGGGCATTGCCATAAATTATCATTGTCCACTGGGCAGATGAATCAGGTGCCCCTGGAGGCTTTTGAGACCGTCTGATGCTGCTTTGTAAATAATGTGTTTTGCTCTTTGCTAAGTGGGAGAATACTGAGGGCAGAAGTAGGGGCAAAAGTATGTGCACATACAGTCCACACTGTGGCCCACACACCTAAAAATGAAAGTCTGTTACAACTCCCCCGAGCTCTCAGGGCACCCCGCTCTCAAAGTCATGTTTAGTCTCCATCCTAGCACGATGCAAGACCCTCGAGGGGCTCCCGTCTCCCATCACTCCCCAGTGGGCCACCCACCCTGAGCCACCTGCGCCTCTCCTGACACACCAGGCACTCAAGCATCACTAACAACAACAATTCATAAAGTGCTTAATGAGCGTGCCCTTCACCGTGCCACGTTCTGTGAATGCACCGGCACCCAGGGCACCATCAATACTGTCATCCCCACTTTATGGATGAAATAGGTGCGGCTCAGAGGCAGAGTCAGGATTCACATCCAGACCTGGCTGACTCTCCAGCCCAAACTCTTCGCAGGTCCTCCTCCTCAGCTTGCCCTCCCTGGCTGGCTCAGTGGCCTGATTACAGCCTTTAGAACTCCACTCGAGAATCCATTCTCTAGGAAGCCTTTCATCCCTGTCCTGCCACACCCCCTCGCATGCTGGATGCTACTTCACGGCGTCCTGAGCCAAACCCTGTTATGGCACTGACTGAGCTTCACTGAATTTGCCTGTTTGCCTATCTGTCTCCCTGACAAGATATGAGGACCACAAGAGCCAGGACAGTATTTTCAATCTTGGTGTTCCTGATGTTTGGCTCAGTAGGTATTTTCTGGATGGATGGATATAAATTATTGAATACAAAGATGTGAACTTAATATATCACAATAACATATGGGACTCAGTTTCTACTTCTGAAAAATATGATCATGCTGAGAGAAAGAGAAAGATTTTATTTGCCAGAGGTGGGTAAAAACCAGCATTCAAATTATGAGCAAAATTAACCCATTAGGAAATATCCTATTTTTAAAAAAGAGACATTTTCTATGTATATCCTAGCTTGGGGGTTGTCCCCTGAATAACAAAGGGATCTATTGCCTCTTCAAATATCAAACACAAGTGTTGACAGATCTTCACACTGATTGCTGAATATCCACTCCCCTCATTTGACATCTAAGAACGGGGGGGCCAACAGTCAGCTGCATGACCAGAATGAGCCTTCACCAGAAATAAATGCTGCATGTTTCTCAGTGTTTGGGGTGTGATGAATTTCCATACTTCCAAGAGAAGTGAAAAGAGCAACGGAGGGTGTCCAGGCCAGAAGCCATGGGTGACAGAGCAGGCACAGCTACCACCAAGAGGAAAGCAGCCAGCACGCACGGAGGACCCAGCTACGGTACGAGGCAAGTTCTTTGTCTGAGCAGCGATGTCCCTGAAGTACCAGAGGGTAGAACGGCAGTCTCTGTGTGCTCCAGATGTGAAGAACTATGGGGGCTGTTGGGGAGAGGGGCTGTTCATCCAAGACACTCCATACTGTGTGCATAGGGCACAGACCACACGCAAAGTACTTGAACACTGTCTACACTGGGTTTAACTGTGTTGGTCAGGTCGGTGCTGGCAAGTGGAAGAATAAGAAATAAGGTAAATTTTTATTTGGGAAAGTCTGAGAGAAAAAGTCCCAGAAGTGAGAAGTCTGGCCAAGACCTGAGTGTATGGGATGAGCAAGGATTCCGAGTTCAGTCTAAGCTGGTCCTTGGATTCCCCCTACAAGCCAAGATGAGCTGCGTGTGCGAAGATAAGAGTACTGGCTCTGGATTTAACATCTCTCTCCATCTAGCTTTTGGGAAACTAACTCATATAGTCAAATGGGGGTAAAATGAAATAAAACAAGTAACCCCCTACTTGGCATCATCAAAAGCAAAACCATGCAGGCCTGCACCCTGAGCAGGAGAGACTGTGAAACAATGCCAGGCACTACCTCACCCTGAGCATCACTTCCAGAGACCCTGCTGGGTACTGCCCTCTAGAAAAGATGAACATGAGAAGAGACAGGCGTTTCTGGGAGAACAGTGGAGATCTGGAGATAGGCATGATGGAGAGCAGATGGGTATCTCCAAGACAGTAGATGCCCCACATGCCAAGGACACATTCAAGACCCGGGGGAAGTCAGCACCTACTGCCACACAGGAGCCCACCAGCCAAGCAGCGAAACTGCAGAACAGCCCCTGAAAGCAGAGCAGAGGGCAAAGGGCTAGACACCCCCACCAAAGCATGGACCAGCCCAGGAGGCTCCAATGCAAGCAGACAACAGGCCAGAGAGTTGGCGGTGGGCAGTCAGTGCAGGGCTACAGAGACGCAATAGCAGCTGTGTCTGCAGCAGCCCTGGGAAAGCTGAGAACCCTTAGTGACAGGTAAGGTGAATTACAAAGGGTACAAGTAGAAATATAAAGGCCATCATATATTAAAAAAAAAAAAATCCTTGTCATCCAGCCTGAACTGGCTCCAGACCATCAAGAGGTGGGAATTAACGAGGTTCCCAAAAGCAGAGGCTCTGACCATCTTGCTCACTGCTGTGTCCTCCATGCGCGCAGGTGCTCAGTGCATTCTGTCAACCAGCATTTACTCTGTGTCTGGTGGGTGCATGGACGCATGTCTGCCAATGGGGTTAGGTCTGCACTCACCAGCTACCAAGATGCGGAGCATGTATGTCACATATATGCTATTTCTAATCCTTAAACCAATGCCTATGCCATTATTTCAACATTTATGTCTCATATTATCAAAATGCTGGTAATAGTAACATTTTATAAGTGTTGAGAATTCAAAATTTTAAATTTAAAAAAGGGACACTAAATCTTCAGTATGCTTTAAATATAAAACTATATGCAGCCCTGGCTGGTGCAGCTCAGTGGATTGAGTGATGGCCTGCAAACCAAGGAATCACTGGTTTGATTCCCAGTCAGGGCACATGCCTGGGTTGCAGGCCAGGTCCCTGGCAGGGGCTCATAAGAGGCAGCAACCACACATTGATGTTTCTCTCCCACTCTTTCTCTCTCTCTTCCCCTCTCTCTAAAAATAAGTAAATAAAATCTTTTTTTAAAAAACTGTATATGCAAATAAAACCATCAAATGAAGATAAAATATAGGTTACACATACATAATAAAATTACATTATAATATAAATTTGTAGGAGAGAAAATTAATTTTAAAATTATTTTCAAAAATTACATAAAAGTAAAATGTAAAGCATAATTTTAAATAGTAAAGTGTATCAAATACATTATTGTTGAGTTACTATATGTACATTTTTCTGTGCAGGAAAACTTGGAGAATTTGGAATCATAAAGATTAAGTTATATATAAATTCTAAAGATTTCCCTCTGATTCCTTCATCTGCCACTGACCTAATATTTAATTCAATAATTTGAGAAACCTTTCTGAAAACTGTATGACCCCCCTACCCCATCACTTACCACTAGCTCCGCCCGCCTAGGACTACAATCATTTTGCTGGTTGGAAGCTGTGTTTTATGTTTCAAGGAAGCATTTCCAGCCTCTTTTTGCCTTCTTTTGTTTAATTAGATGTAGATGCAGACTTCTGCTATCAACATCAATACCTCTGGATCCACATTCTCCTAGGTGATAGTCTTTGAACTGGAATAAAAGCTAGTCTTGCAAGAAAACTTTGCTTTTATTGATAAATTTCATTCTCTACTTAAGAACCATGAAAAATATAGATGACTACTCTGTAAGTGAGCATACCTTTGACTGATTAAAAATTTTAATATATAATATAACTCTTTGGACAGGGCTTAAGATATAAATGATTTATGGGTCTTTTATTACAGAAATAAAATATTATATAAAAAAAAACAGCGTTTTAGCACTTAAAAATTGAACCATAAGCCCAAAACTGGAACTGTATTTTCTGAATCCTTGAAGCCCTAAGTGACCATGAATCACTTAGTCATGGTCACAGATGGAGGGTCATTTCACAGATGGAGAAACTGAGGGCTGAGAAGCTAAGCTACTCTGCCCCTCGCTAGTCAGTGGCAGAGCCAAGGCTGGCACCCAGGCAGGCTGACCCTGGAACCTGCGCGTATTCTATGACCCCATGAATCGTTGCACCCAGAGGACAACACAACCGCCTGGGAAGTCTGCAGAGAGTTATGGATCCAACTTGGGAACATTATCGAATCAGACCTCGGGCTCAGAGAATTACCTGAAACTACAGCTCTCCCTAGTAAGATGTCAGTGTCAGAAGGAAGTTGGCAAGAGGCCTAGGACCCTAATAGGTTCTTCAGTTAAGTACTCTTTTGGCTGTAGTCTACACTTTTGAAGCCATAAATCTGGGCATAATTGGCCTCCACATTAACCAGGTTCCTGGCAAAGTGGTGACCAGGCAGTTGAGCCACTGCTGAGTCAGCGGCTGCTACTCTTTGTCTTCATGCAGGAGGGAGAGCCCAGGTTTCACCTTTAGAGCGATGACTCACTCCTTTAGGAAGACAAGTGGTCGAGAAAACTGGCTTTGAGCCCTTCCTCTTGTGTATTCCTGATTTTCGTCCCCACCGGGACTTGGCTGGCCCACCGGCAGACACACAGAGAAATGAAAGTTCTAACAGCATTTTGAAATGTGAGGTGTTCTGGCTTTGGTGGGCTTGGAGAAGTCACTCTGGTCCCTCGTCCTTTGGTGTGTCTGCCTGATTTTAAACCTGCCTTGTGGAAATACAGAATAACAATTCAAAACATTGTCCTTAAAGTCAGACTGGCCTGGATTCAAGCTCACACTATGTCACAATCATGTCTGTGATTGTAGGCAAGTCACTTAATTTCTCTCTCATGCTTCCATATTTAAATAGGGATATAACAATATCCATCTCGATAAACTGATGTGAGGGTTGAACAATGTAGTGACTATTAAGCATGAAGGCCGGCATGGAACAGATACTCAATAAACATTAGCTACTCATTGTAATGATGATAATAATTATTATAATGATAGAAATATTTTCTGGAATTATGTCAGTTTGCAGTGGTAATCATATACATAGATATTAAACAATCTTCAACAATCCAAAAGATAACCCTCAAAGCCTACCGTAACCTCCCATTTTTCTTCTCCTCCACAAGAAGACAAGGGTCTGGTTTAGTTTCATCACTTCTCCCTGTCTGCCCTCCAGTAAAGATGTGAAGGCCCTGAGTAATACAGGATTTGTTTTATTTAGAAACTATTCTGGGGAAATGAGTCACAGAGAAAATCACGAAGCAAATCTTAGAGGCTTTGGAAGAGCATGCATTTTATCACTCAACAGTATTTCCTGAGCACCTATTCTGTGCAAAACATAAGGCTGCAGACTCTTGGGGATACAAAGACAGTTGAAACTTAATAATAGCAAAAGATACCAGATGTAAACACAGTAGTGCAGCTATTTACAACCTGACCATGAGCCATGGTTGCCAAGTGAGTGGGCCACAGAAAGGGACCCAAAGGAGTCCAAGACCTTTCAGGGTGCTGAGGGACTCAGTTGGACTTGTTGAGAGAGAGAAAGTTAAGTCTTGAAGGCTGGCCACGATGGAGCCAGAGAGAAGCAGGATGAGTCGGCCTTGAACACAAGTGGGGGTGGGGCTACATAGGCCCTGTTTGGGAACAGCATGTGGAGCAATTTGACTGGCGGGGAAGGCTCAGAAATGTGAGCGGTTGAAGACAACTCAAGAAGGTCTGCTAGAAGTCACTTCCACTTCCTCTCTGATGTCAGGCTAGGGCAGAGCCCCACACGGGTCACTGAGAGTCACTGCCCAGGTGCCAGAGCAGAGGCAGCATCTGGAGCCAGCTAGCAGCTCACTCAGAGCCCACAGGGAGACTGTGGTCATGCTAACAGCCAGACTGGAAAATGAGTCACCTGGTCAGCACCCACCGGGGTCAGTGTGCTATGGCAGAGCTCCTGGTGAGCGCTGGAAAACCACACACTTAGCACTGGCCTCGAGGAGGGCCAACCAAGGCCCCTGCCATTCCACCTGCCCTCTAGAAATGGCTCACCCACAGCTCTAGAAGTCCAGCACCATTTGACTGGATGCCTGCACCCTAAAGACTGAAGCATATGCTGGTTCACGAACAACTGTCTTCACCATAAAATCACTCTTTCTATGGCAAGAGAGAAGCTGCTGAGTCTTCAAAGCAACTTACCAATTAGAGGTTTGCTTAATTTGAGGTAGGAGAGAGTTTTCATGTCCTGCTGTCCCTGAGAAACAGGAAGAGAGTTAATTGTCTTTGAGAACGGAGCAAGCAACTCAACTGAATACATGCCATCCAGCCTCCATGGGAGTGGAGAACCTTCTGAAGTGCGCACCTCCTTTGCTGCCCAGCAGACATCCAGAATGGCTCCGTGAGCAGCTGCCCGGATGGTCCTCCAGCTGCGGCAATAACTAAGAAGCTTGTCAGTGTTGGTCAGGCTTGTGGGTGCACAAAGGAAAGAGGAGGTAGGGAAGGCTGCAATTGAGTGAGAAACATCTGTACAGGCATCCGCATGGAATCTCCTAGCAAGAAAGGGAGTGTCTGAAAGACATTCGGGTGGTCAGGAAATGGAGAACTGTGAAGGTGGTGTCGCAAATCGGTGAGGAGAGGGAAGCAGTGTGCCCAGGCAATGTATATAAAACAAAGAAGCCAAAGTCCCCTACAGCTGAGTGCCAATCCCTGTCCCCTCCTTGGCCCAGTTTTTGAGCAATCCCTTCAGATAATGGTATGATTTTTTTTCCTAGATCAATTGTCTGTGGGAATGAAGTTGTTACAGTTTTCCAATCTAGCACTTCTGTAGTAAAAATAAGCTTTCATGGAAGAGATCGTTATTGAGCTGGACAAAACTTGGGTATATGGAGATAAGAAAGGAAGTATCACAGGTAGCAAGAGATACCTTGAGCAGAGGCTCAGAGACAGTCAGATTCTAGGCAGGTTCTGAGAACAGCTTTACTGGAGTTTGGGATGGGACTAGGGATTGGAAGGAAAAGAGCAGGAGTCAAGCTGGAGCAGCAGCTGGAAGTCAGGTTTGAAACTCTATCGCCTTTGCTCTGTTCTCTTCTTTTACTTTCCTTCATTCCCTGTCACTTGCTTCCTTTCTCCCCAACTGAAATCCCCTCCTCCGTCAGGGCCTCAATCCCTCCACCCATCCCAAACAGGGCAAAGGGAGCGGGCATGGGGTTAGCATAGAACTTGCACTGCTGTGGAGAAGGAAGGCAGAGATCAACTGTCCTCCCCAACAGCACACCGCCCACTGCCACAGGGTGAGAGGGAACACCCAGAACTCTGGCTGGAAAGCCGTAGGAGCATCCCTGTGGCACATCTGAAATCTGCAGGCTCACAGAGATGCTCTCCTGCTTGGCAAAGAGAATGAGATAGTGATGACCTGGAAAAGATTCAGGAAACTTCAGCTGGAAGAGGCAGTGGAAGGAAGGGGTGAAATGTCCACTGAAGACAGACCTGAACAGTCACAGTACCACCAGCTTCACAACAGACGTAATCATTCCCACCTTACTGTGTAATAAGGATTAAATGAGAAATAATGTGCTCAGCACAGGGCCTGATCCATGTGAGTGCTCAATAAATGTCTGCTTTTTATTGTTTGATTTACAAAAAAGAACTAAGACCAGGAAGGGCTGAAGGCCAAGCCAATGAAATCAAAAGAACCCCAGAGGGAGCCCGCTGGGATGGAAAGCACCCCTGAAGCCAATCTTATGAGACGCTCCGACAGGAAATTCACACGGACTGCCCACACTAAGCCACTTGATGATTGGCACAGTGCCTGTCTCCCTAAAAAATATATGCATACATTTCTGTAAGCAAGTGCTTGTGATGAGCCAGTGGACAATCCTAACCACAGTCACATCGGAGATCAGGCCTTTGATGGTTTATCTTATAAAAGAAAGTCATTTTCCCTGTAAACACTGGATTTCATAAATTTTTCTCCAGCTAAGTTATTCTTCAACTTACCAAATCATGCACGGCCACATTATTCTGTAAAAGAGGCCTAGAGTGTCAGAAAGAAAAATCTATGCTTAAGGGCTCTGGAAATCATACAGCCTCAAAGCCTCTGAGCTCAAGTGGAGCCCTGCCCCACCCCCTCACCAAAAAGGGCAAAATGGAGGGGGGAGAGGCATCAAAGAGGGAGGAGAAGTGCCTTCTGCATAACCAGAGGACAGCTAACAGACTTCCGGCAGCCAGGACAACCCCACTCTGAGCTAATTGCCTGGGGAAATCAAGCTGCACCTTCAGTGGAGGATAAAGAGTGAGCTATTGGACAGAGTGGCCTAACCCACCTGCTTAGGTAGGCTACACAAACCTTTCCAAAGGCACTAACACTTCAAGAAACTGTGTGCTAAAACCACATGGAGGTCAGAACAAAGAGCACAGCTGTAGAGAGTGAAAAGGAGAAAAAAGAGGAAGAGAGGGAAAAAATGGAAAAGTTAAGTTATGGGCTCATTTTTATTCATCATATACTAATACAGTGCTTTCTGTGTGCCAGGCTCTAGTCTAAGCACTTCACAAACACTCAGCTAATCCTCATTACTGGCCTCATTTTACAGAAGAGGGGGGCTCAGCACAAAAGAGTCAATGACCTAAGAGCACATGGCCAGCACGTGGCAGGGCCAGGCCTGGAACCTAGGCAGCCTTGCACCAGGTCATGCACTTAACAAAAACTCATCAGGAAAGTCTTAGACCCTGTGTAATGTCAGTATCTGGCCTGAGGGTGTTAACACCCATCAAACAGCCCTACAAATACTCAATAATTACTCGTGGGATGTTTATAGCTCTCCAACAATTATCTATTCTTAAAATATCACATATTTCCTTGTGAATAAATATAAAGCAGAGAAAGAGTGAAGGAAATGGTTTTCCTTTGGCCCGTCAATAAATTAAAAGCAAAGTTAACAGCCAATACTTGGCCACTATGCCCCAGAGTTCCCACAGGCCAGCACTAGAGTTTCACTGTGTCACCAGGGGCTGGCAGGAACAAAAAATTTAGGTGAGATGTTATCAAAAAAACTAGCTTTGGGTAGAAATGCTGTTATATTAACCATGACGGCTGGTTAAACACGCCACCAGGATAACGGGCTTGGGATGGATTCAAGAAGTAGCAGCCACAGAAATTCTGGCCCCTCTGACTCTCAGGACATGCTTTCCAGTCTGGCTCAACCCCCACCCCCACCCCACCCCTGTCTCCTTTTCCATTGCAGGGACTTCTGCCTCTGAGCTCCCTCCTCTCTCTCTTTGCAATTCAACTTCTCTTAGCTCTGGCCCTGCCCCCTGCCCCCTGCCCCCTGCCCAGTTCTCTGGACAGTCCATCCAGTGGTGGATGTAGCTGGATTTATATTCCCTTAAGACACAGGTGGCAAACACAAGGCCCGGGGGCCAAATCCAGCCCCCTACCTTGTTTTATCCGGCCTGGCACCTTGTTTCTACCCAGCAACAGCGCCGAGCTCCCTGCCCCTAGTGAAGGAGTAGTTACATTTACACAGTCCTAAAATTACACTCCACCCTTTGAAGACAGCCTCGAGGCTGATGTGGCCTCTGGTGAAAATGAATTTGACACCCCTGCCTTAAGAGGCCTCTCAGCTCCGGGTATGCCGCCCACCTTAAGAGGTTCTCAGCCCCAGGCCACCGCACTACCTGCCGTAAAGAACCTGAATCAGGTCTTTGGGAAAACTGAGGTGGTTCCATCAGTTCGTCCCCAGAGTAACTCTCATAGAAGTGTACCGTTGCCTCAGTCCAGATGTTTCGGGGCAGGAATGGCCTGGGCAAGACTCTTGGTGTCACCTGGCCCTTGATCACCCCTCCTTTTATGAGCTAGCAGGCCCCAGACAACCACGATTTTCTGAGTTCCCATTTTATTCTGGCTGTGTGCTCTCCCTCCATCAGAGCCTCTCTGACCTGCTTTTGAAGATCCTCCCACTGCCCCTGCCCCCAAGAGTCCTTCCTGCCTTTGTTCCCTGGCGGAGTGCCCTTTGGTTAGGATGTTCTTTGTGTCCTGACGGTGTGTCTCCTGTTGCTGTCATCTTCCCTGGTTCAGGGATGATATTTCTCTGTGCTTTGGAAACACAGTGGGAAAAAATCCTTTGATACACACTGAACCATATGTCATGAAGCTGTCTTCGAAGGCCTGCCACGAATACAGAAAAGTGCCCATAGAAAAATAAACAATAATGGGGCCTCGGCTATGAGCTGCTGCCAGCTTTCTGGGAGCATTATGGTATAAAGTCTGGCTACAAATAAATAGCATGCCTGGGGCTAGGCTGTTTTATTATGGAGGAGGAAATGCAGCCGTGGAAATTAACAAAGATCTAACCAGAGGAGGGCAGAGCCTTCGAGAGCCCCTTGTGTTAGTGGGGACCGCTGTCTTCCTCCAAGGCAGGCAAGGGCAAGTGGGAACGGCTCCCACATGTCCTCTCAGAACCTCTCCCCGCCAGCCCCGCTGCCCAGTCAGTTGTGCTGCCGCGTCTGCAGGAGGCGACAGAAGCAGCACAGATGGACTCTCCCAGATACACAGAGGCCAATGGAGGGAATTAGGACTGGAGTCCTGCCAGAGCAGCTACAGCACAGGGAGCCCCAGGGTGAGCCAAGTGGTCAGCCACATGGTCTTCTGCCATTTCGTAGGCATATGTCCCACCTTCTAGTCGGACTGTGATTTCTCCACAGCAAGGCCACTGCAGCACACAGCAAAGGCTGACTGTTGAAAAGCAAAACTGACTGCCTCCCACACCCACCCGCCACTCGTCTGTGGGACCTGTCTCGTGACCAGGCTCTTAGAATTACTGAAATATCCACATGCCTGTCTTGCATGCTCCTCCTTGCTCTGAGCCAGGAAGGACACAGGAAATAGGAAAGCATATCGCCTGCTGGTCCAGGGTCCCTATCTGGTCAAGAAGAACCCATTGCTCTCGTTCTTAGAGGTTGCTATGAATAATGCTAGCCAAAAAGCTTCATTTGCAGCTGATGTTTGAATCATAGAATTATTGGGTGCTACTGCAGGGCCAAAGAAACCTTTGATGGTGACCTTACATGTCACTTGGCTACTGCCATGAGTTCCCAGAAACTGGAAACAAGAATGTGCTCCCATCTGCACTGAGAATTTTTTTTTAAATAGCTTGTTTAAACTGTTCTTATAATGAAGAGGGAAAGTTTCGCACTTCCCAGGAATCACTGTACATGCAAATGAGATGAAAACCGGCATGCTACGCTCCAGAGTGGTCAGATGGAAAGTCAGTCCCTTCGAAGACACCAGTCTACCTGCTCTCTCCCATGGGTCCCAGCTCCTGTGGCATATGGCTATCCTGAGCAGGGCCAAAGAGCAGGGTGACCAAAGCAAATAACAGCTTTCTCCTGTCCCCAGGGGAAAATAAGCAAATTAGTGATTTTCTCAAAAGTAAACTGTATTCCCATTACTTTTACTTAAATATTTGCTTATTACCAGTTTGTATTGGCCAGGACTCAGAATCAACTAACAATTGGTCAAGTAGCACTAAATATCTGCAGAAAAAAGAATGTGTGGTTGCAACTCAATTTGCTGGATCCAGGAGAAAAAGGTGAATCCAGGGGTGTCTCATGGACCACGTGGGCAGCATGGAGCTGGGCTCAGAGAGGGTCGGACACTAGCTGGCCCTTTTCTATACAACTGCATTCTTCTTTTTCTCCTTTTCACCGGGGTGTTCTGCTACTCAGTCCGCACGATGGAAGATGTCTGCCCAGATCTCCCAAGGTCACATGTTAACACCCTGGAGAGAAAACCTGATGGGCCAATGTAAATCAGGGCTCCACCCCTAGTCCAATACACTCTATCCAGAGAGCTGAGGTCAATGACACAAAGTGGCCACAAGATGTCTGCCTCATAACCTGGGCATCAGGGCAGGGCAGTCCCAAGCGAGGGAGGAGGCGGTGAGAAGCTACTGCACAGGGCACACAACGTGTCAGTGCTCCGGCATGCCGCAGGGGACCCCCCGGAACCAAGGCCGACACCTCCGAAAGCCAGAGGGGAAACACTGAGCAGTCTTAACACATCCTCCGGAGACACGCGAGCACTTTTTCTTACACTACGTAGGAACAGAGAGGAACACCTTCTACAATCTCTCACGTAATCCTGTAAGACAATGTGACAGACTGCTCTGCAGATGACAGCACTGAGGCTCCGGGAGGTGCAGCAGCTGGCCCAAGGTCACGTGGCTAATACATGGTAAAACAAAATTCAAACTGATGTGAGACTCCTAAGCCCCACTCATGCTCCACCCATTCTTCCACGGTGACCCCCAAATGAACTCTGCCCGGGGATAAGTCTCCTTCGTTGGAGACAGGCATTCGCCTAGAAGCTGGCTGTCATTTTCTGTGGCTAAGACTTCTCCGAGCCCCTCAGTTTGCCAGCACTGATGCAGCCAGTCCTGTGAGGACTCTGGCCACAGCACAGAGACCCCGGCATCCCCAAGTCAGAAGGGCCCAGCAGGTACTTGACCCAGGTGCTCCTGCTCTGACACAGAGCCCACACCCCCAGGTAGAACATTTCAGCCCCAAGCTACTCATAAGTCATGTACTGTTCAAGTGCTACTGATGCCATTTCCTGTTCGCATTTTGTGTTTTGTTTTTGTTTTGTTTTTACAGTTCGTTGCTCATCCTAACTGTCAGCAGCAATTGCTTACCATGTGGTACGAAAATCTCTCAGGCTTACGTCAACAGTCTATCGCTGTGAAATTCCTGGCTGTCTTTGGAGTCTCCCTAGGCCTCCCTTTTCTCGCCATAGCCTATTGGATTGCTCCGTGCAGCAAGGTACAGACTGCTTAAGGTGCATGTCTTTGCGGTTCTTTTCTCTCTACTTAGCATGATCAAAGTCCATTTTGTCCAAATAAGCAGTAATCATTTCCCACATTTAAAGAAAATAGCTCTGAGATACATGGCACATGTAGAAAACCACACTAGAGAGAAAAATGTTAAGATCTACTTTCTTTTAACCATCATTTTAAAAAGAGAGAGAAAGAAGAATGATAAAATGAGAAGTTTTAAACATGGGAGACAATCTGATCAATAACAGATCAGAGAGGGGATAAAGGCACTTTTCCTCTTCTAATTATGCAATATTCTACACGTGTCCTCCAAACCCACAGTATCAGTACCCAGATTAATAGTGAGAGGGTGCCTAACACTTACTGAGCGCTTCCCTTTTGCCAAGTAAGCCCTTTCCATGGAACGCGTTCCTCATCCCACTCCCTCAGTCACACGATGCCACACACCCTTACAGAGGTAGGTTCAGAAAAGAGGGAAAACCAGCAGACTGAGAGCCAAACGCAGCTCGTATGGGGGCACTGCAGATGCAAGTCAGCATCTTCCCAGTGTCCTTGGCTTTCCTGATGGGTTCTGGCCCACAGACAGCTAATCAGGTCACAAAAAGGAAGGCAAAGGAAAGAAAAGAGCTTAAAAGGTACAAAGCTGGGTTCTTTTCTCACAAGGAAGAGAGAGGGTCCGGTGTCCACTGGAAATGAGAGCAGTGGAACTGTCCCAAGCTGCCACACACCCACTGCCATCCCTACAACCCAGCGACCTGGTCCAAAGCCACAGAAAGCAACGGCAGGCACTCCAGCTGCAGGCAAGCATTAGCGCCTATGAGACCAAACCATGCAAAAATGCTGAAATATGCTTCATGAGTTAAGAAGGTCATTAAAGGTTTCAAAGCTGCATTTACCTAGTGATATATTTTAAAAGGAATTTAGCTTAAGTAATCAACATTCAGTAGAGGAAATACGACTACAGGGAGATTAGTTCCACAAAAATGTGATCAGCTAATGCAGTTAATAAAAGTGTCAGCAGTGAATGAATCCTCATGTCAACTCTGCCAAGAGGGAACTCATGCCAGGCTAGTGGGTGGTGGACTTCAGGGCTGCTGATGAGGTCATCTAACCAGGCAGGCAATTAACTGACTGCCTTGGAGTGGGACAGGTATCACAGAGAAGGGTTAGGACTCAAACTCCTCCTTCTGCAGAATAGTATTAAAAATAAAAGTCCTCACACTGAGTATTTGCGGTACTCAACCTTACCGCTATTGAGGATTTTGTTTCTATGTCAGTCTACCACGACATGGACTTCCCAAACGATACACGTGTAGACAAAGGCCATTCTTCCCATCTTTCACTATGAGCTGAAAAAAGTAGAGTGAGTGAAAACAAAACTAACAAGATTTAAAGCTGAATTAGAGCTGGTCACTGGTTTTAGGCACTGACTGTCACACTGGAATTATTTAGTCTGTACTGAAATTAGGTCACTGCCTTCACCCAGAGCCTTACACGGGGGGGGGGGGGGGGGGGCGCTGGCCTCCATACTGTCTGAGCCCCAAACTAATTCTACATGCAATCATTAAAATATCCACCACTTGATGGAGAAAACACTGTCAATCCTCACTTTTGCTGCAAAACTAAATGCGACAGCTTCCAGGAAACAGGGACTAGCCAACACCAGCAAACTGGCTTGCCTCTGCCTGGCGGAGGAAATGCTCACAAAGAAATGGTGTTCCAGGGCTGACATTTCAGCAGGTCTGGAAAAAGAATCTTAGCCAAAATCATGTGGATGCAATGTGGGGAAGTATGTGTGTGAGGGGGAGGGGATTTTGGACTTTCTTGGGGCTAAGTAAATCCGGAAGACTGACGCCACCATGGAAATAGGGTTCAGAGGTATTGCAGTCTTCTGGAACATTCTAGAAGAAATGTCTGCAGGAAAGTTTGGCCCCATGGTTGAGACTTCCTCTCCTCTGTTCAGGTGCATGTCTGATTGACAGCTGTTGCTCCTGGAACTTCCAGTGAGACTAAGAAACAGAGCACCCAAGACAAACCACCTGGTCCATAAGCCAGCTGTGGTTTCTGTGCGCTTCCAGGTCTGAGCTCCATGCAGTGGAGGGTGTATCCAGAGCTGAGTGACAAGTCTTAGTCAGTGGCATGAGATAATTTTTGGAAGCAATGCTCATTCCAAGGAAAGGGTCTCTCATTGAAAAGTTTGTCAAGCCCTGGCTGGTGTGGCTCAGTGAACTGAGTGCCAGCCTGTGAACCAAAAGGTCACAGGTTCAATTCTGGGTCAGAGCACATGCCTAGGTTGTGGGCCAGGTCCCCCAATTGGGGACATGCAAGAGGCAATTGATTGATGTTTCTCTCACACATCCATGCTTCTCTCCCTCTTTCTCCTTCCCTTCCCCTCTCTCTGAAAAAATAGAAAGAAATAAAATTTGTAAAAGATGGTCAAACTTGCTCTAAAGGTAGCCAAAAGACAGATAAAATTATCAAGATATGTTCAGTCTTTCCCTTCACCATTTACAAAGAAATCTTTTCAAGTTTGGCAGAGATTATATTCCTAGGGACTACAAAGGGGTCACACCCTCCATGTGAAGAAACCAGCCCACTCCAGAGGCCCCTGGCGCCCAAATAAGACGCCCTCCCAAGAGGAGTGGCGCTGCGGAGAACTCTGTCAATGCGCCCGCATCCCTCCTCCCAGGGGTCACTGCCTTTCTATCTGTCTAGTAATTCTATGAAAAGGACAATGTCATTCCAGCAAGTCCATGTTCTAATGACCTTATCACACCTTCCTCAAAGAAATTAGGCCCTGACATCCTGTGATAAATGCGTTCATAAAATCTCACTGCTAACCCTCCTCAGCCGGCCGCCGTCTATCAACGTCTAATGAATGCTGAGACTTCTGCTTCCAACCGAATGGTGCATTTACTTCCTAAAAGTTGCCGTCATCACCAAGGGGCACCAAAATAACTTGATCAGCCTGACAAAATCACCTCATCATTTATTTCCTATTGAGTTTCCAAGGCTGTCAATTCTACTTTTACACAAAGTTTCTGAGCGTCTCTAAGACAGACAAATAAGATTATAAGGTTAAGGGTGTCCACACAAGTTCAGCTCACTAACACGGTGGTTGAAGAGGATGACCAAGTCGCAGGCGTGTACACGTGGTGCTAACTGCAGGTCGGGAGCACAGGACAGGTTTGCCAGCATCCATAAATAGAATAATGAATTTTTCAAATTACTTCTTTTGTAAACACCAACATGGGTGGGGTCAGGCAGCCCCTGAGGGGCCAATGGGCTCTTAACCACATGAATGATCTGAGAGAGGTGTTTTCCTAGACAGCTCTCAACAAGGGCCCTGCTGCCAAAGGCCTTTGTGATTGATTAGGCTGTTCCACTCTGATTCCCAGTTTAGGCTGTTTCCCTGTTCAGATCTGACAGCTGAAAGAACCGCGGTCATCTTCAAGGGCTCAGTGTCTCTGCAGCAGGTAGACTGGGACAGAAGTCAGCATCATGAGCGTGCTGAGGAACCACCCCAGCCCTAATTATAAAAGTACGAGAGGGGAAGCCGACTTCCTTTGTTGCCTCTTACCCTGCGCTGTTCCATTGTCCCTATAAATTAATCCCAGGACTCAGGAAGGGAGAAAACTGTCAACAACTTTAGACTCCTACCTGATGTCTGCAATGTGCAGTCAGTCAGCCTTACCACCACCTAACTCCTGCTTGCAGAAATATCAGTGTTAGTCATTGCCCCCAACCCTCAGCCCCATCCCAAATAAAAACATCTAGTCAGGAAGGCAAGGGTGATTCTACAGCTTTTGAAGAGCCCTGCTTTGCCTTTCCAAAGCTAAAACAGTTTGACGCACTCGGTCCAGGGCCAGCCAGGAGAGAAAAGAGCCTCCGAAGCCTTCTATGTCCCCCTCATTTGTCTCCGCCAGAGAGCTACATGGGGTTAAAGAAAGTCACGATGCAATTTTTGAAGCACTGCCACAGAGGGGAAATGTGTGCCAGGAAATAGAGCATTTTTTACTCTTTTGTTACAAAAGCTCCTGCCCTCAATCCAAAAGGAGAGTCCTTCCCCCGTTACCCTGCTGGCACAGGATTTAAGAGTGCCAGGGGCTGGTCACTTTCACACCCAGCCCAGCCTGAGACCGGCAGCACTCTCCCCATTCTGCATCTATTTCCTACCACAGGGTTCGGCCTGTCTCTCCCCACTGGAAAACCAGCTGTGAAGGGAAGGGCCAGCCCAGACAGACTGTTTCATCTCTATCACCTCCAGCAGCCAGAATCATGCTGCACACAGAGAGTGCCATAAAAGGATGTGTCACGTAAATACTAAGGACTCTGTGCAGGTCTCCCTTTGTGAACCCTTGCCTATGAGCTTTTCAAGAGTGAGCCAAGCTTCTTTTAAGTTTCCCCTTAAGGGAACTGCCTGAGGGCCTCCAGCGCAACAATACTGAGTGCTTCCCATGTGCCAAGCGCTGTTCTGCTTTGTGCATATTAAATAAGTCATTCCTTAATGTCAACCCTGTGCACTAAGTGCTACTTTACCCCCATTTTTACAGGTGAAGAAACTGACACACAAAGGGATTAAGTAACCTCCCAAAAACTACGGGGCTGTGATTTAAACCAAGACTCACTGGCTTCAGAGACCTGACCTTAACCATTTCACACATGCATGCAACATGCACACACACCAGAACCAGCCTTCCCACCTGGTTACACCTGCAGCGTTACAACCTGAATGTAAACATCTTAGCTGCTTACTAATTGACTTGTGATGGACTTGATTAAGAGCTTTCAAGTCTGCAAGATTTTCTAGAGGGAGGAATAAAACCACCATATGACAAATACCACTCCTTCCTTTTCTTTCCCTGGAAGCCCTCCCTTTGAAACCCCACTGTTACTCAGCACCTCTGCAGCCCCCAGACGACAAGTGGATTCACATGGTAATGTAAGAAGACCCTGACTAGAAACTCCTAGAGAACATTCCCCACCCCCAAAGAAAGGAAGATTCCTAAGCCCTAGGTTACATATTTTTAATAACATTTTGGGGGAGCATTCTGAGACAACTACCACTAATTTAACTAGATCTCTCTAAAATTTGAGAACCACTCCAGCCTTGAAGATGTTTCTTGTTGGAATACTTGATCCAAAGCGTGTCCCCATTCAGCTTTCCAACTTGCACACTGAGCCCTTGCTTGAGGCCACTGGCACTAGGCAACGAGTATGGGTGGCATTTGGAGAGAGGGACTGTGGGGGCACAGACTGGGGAGGGATGCTTGAGGGGCCGCCTGGGCACCCACTGCAGCCCGGCCTATTGTGCAGGCACGCGGGCACCGGGTCACTAGGTGCTTATACTTAGGGTCAGGGCAAAGGGCCTGATGCCATGAACATGGAGGTGTGCCAACCATAAAAGCAGGCACCCTACCCTGCGGGTTCAGATATGCAGCTCATTTGGAGCTAATTCAGGAGCGCTACTCAGTTATTCTCATATATCGCCCAAAGTAAAAGAACAGTGCCCAGAAAAGTTTGGGGTGAGGCAGACTTAGCTACGACAAGCTTGGACTGCCTGATATGTCCTTAGCTCGGATGGTCCAAGGACGACAGAGCTGCTGACTAACGGTTTTGTACTCCAGGCAGAGCAGGCCAAGGCCTACACCTCCCAAAGCCTTCTCTTTTTACACCTGTGCCGTTACCTGACGCAGCTCTAATGAGTCCCCAGCTCAGAGCTGCTGGCAAATATTGGTTGACTTTTCTCCTTTCTTTCGGCTCACCCGGTGGCCTTGTGAAAGGAGTTTTTCCCGAGTGTAGTTTGCTTCGAAAATTACCTTTGTGAGACAAACAAGGAAGATCACAAAAAAGGAAAAAGAAAGAAACCATTGAAATAAATTGATCTCATCTGACCTTGACCACAGTTTTACCAGGTACAAAGATGCACCCAAGCCCAAAAGAAAAATAGGAAAGAGCATCGATTCCTAACCTCACTTTTCCTCCCTATGGCCTAGATCAAGTGGGAACTGAGCCCAAGGTAACATTCCAAATCACAACAGGGCCTTATCAGGCTTTTTCCTTATGGTTTGCTGTAGACACAGTAATTTTTACAGATGCATCTTCTGACAGAAATAACAACTTGAAGGAATGAACACAGAGAACACTAAATTCCTCAAACCAGCTTTTCCAGGGAATGCCACGGCCATGCAGATTCCCACAATCAGCTGCCGCACCCAGGTGAGAAGGTGGAGAGAGAGCCCCACATCCTCAACCAGGTAGTTACTGGAAGATGCGATGCTACATAGAAAGCACTGACAAAGGATGGGGGAAACTTAGCCATCATCCCTTAAGAGCTGTGTCTATCACTGTGTTCCCCATCTTTGTTGTGATATTTCTGGGGCCCTGCTGGGACACACCAGAGCTGGTATCCCTTGCCCTCTCCTCACTCCCCGCGACCCACGTCCCACTCTGCAGTCAGTCTCCCTTCCCTCACCTCCCACCACTACCCCAGCAAGGACACCGTGACCGGAAACAACGTGACAACTAGTTAAGGGTGACTCCTGGATACACCAAAGTGTCCCAGCATCCTGGGTGGGACACAGGGTTCCGAGATGCCAACACCAGAACTAAAATATTGAAGAATTCAAACTTGCTACTTGAAATCATACAAATCAAAATGAGACATAATTTAATTCCATTTTTTGCTGAATTTATGTTAAATATTTTATTTGCCCTTATATTAATCTCTGCACTCTGAATTTAGCCAATCTACTTATGGCCAAAAATAATCGAACATCCCTATTCTGTAAATAATAAAGTTAAACATTACGAAGGAAAGCCATTTCCAAAGCGTCTGTGGGCCCCCCAACCCCAGCTTCTCCAGTTCCTGACACTCCCCCAGCGCCATCTGACGGTCTGACAACATGGTGAGTCCGCGCGCACGTGTTCCCCAGCACGAGCAGGGATTCCTGATGTCTGCACTTGAAATGCGGCTTTTCAAAAAAGACAAAAACTATCTTTTTTTTTTAAGATTTTATTTATTTTAGAGAAAGGGGAAGGGAGGGAGAAAGAGAGGGAGAGAAACATCAGTGTGTGGCTGCCTCTCATGTGCCCCTTCCTGAGGACCTGGCCTGCAACCCAGGCATGTGCCCTGACTGGGAATCGAACCGGCGACCCTTTGGTTCCCAGCCCATGCTCAATCTGCTGAGCTACACCAGCCACGGCCAAAAATTATCTTTTAAAAAATTTCAAGAGGTGGGTTCTATGCCATAAGCATCATAATAAATCATGTTACACTAATAACTAGCGTAATTAATGCAGATGATTTCTACGCGGAAGCACGTCGTTAAGCCATCTGGCTTACAGCTGCTAGGAGGGAGGTTTACCTGGAGAAGCCCCGCGGCAGCAGCGACGCTCCGCCTCCTGGGCGGCGTTTCACGGCAAGGCTCCAGGATGAGGCCGGATGCAGGCAGCAGTTAACCAGTCCTGGCTGTCAGTGAACATCTGCCCTGCAGAAGGAACCGAGCTGCAGGAAAGGCTTCCTTCTTTGCCCTTGTCCTCTCAGCACACCTGGGTGAGGGGTTCGACTCGGGGCTTAGATAGATGAGGGTGACAGCAGCAACCTGGCAGAGAGTCGAGCGAGCTCATCAGTAGGGCTCAGCAAAGAGTCGCTGTGCGGCCCCCAAAAATCGAGTGGCCTCTGGATGGCATGCCAGGGATAGAGAAGAAGTGGCGGATACATGCCCCCACCCAGGGCACCTCCTGGGTCATCTCGGGCTCACGCGGAACAACTGCACAAGGACAACCTGGGCATGTCTCCCGTGCCACCACGGCAGCAGTGGTCTGTGCACGTGCTGCAGCGGAGTTAGAATTTTTAGAAGAAGAAAAAAGCCTGGTATGTCTTACAACTAAACGACCTCAGAATTAAGAATGTAATAAAAAGGGAAATTAGAAAATATTTAATAACTGAACATCAGTGAAAAAAATACATGTCAAAATTTATGGGAACACAGGTAAAGCAGCACCTAGCAGGAAACATACATTTAGCAGATGTAAGAAACTGAAAACAAGTCATGTAGGCATAAAACTCAAGAAAATGAACAAAAGAGCAACAGAGTATGTACTGTAGGGACCAAGTTTTTTTTCCTAAATCCTGAGTGCTACTGAGACACACTACTTTTCCCCATATTTGAAGGGCATAACATTCACACCCACGTGGTCAGGGGGAACCTGTACCATCAAAGTGTACAATGACATGTGCCAGTGCGTCCTACTGCTTTCTACGTTCACACTACATCCTGTGAACAGGAGAAAGTGAAGTCTCCAGCAAACAGGTCTGGTCAAGCGGCATCTCACATAAAAATGCAAGAGAAAAAGAAAACGTTACCTGGGCTCAGTCAGCAACTTCTGTCCAAGACCTGACCCAGCTTTTGGCAAAAGCAGTGTTTAAAGCGAGAGCCGTGCGCCACCTAAGCGTCCAGTTTAACATGCCTTGTCCCCATTTTGTCTCCAGCTAGGACGCACCCTGAGGAGCCCTTTCATGAAATTTGTAGCCCATGCAGTTTCGTTTACCATCTTCTTGGGCCTATTAGTTGTGAATGCATCAGACCGCTTCGAAGGCGTCAAAACCCTGCCCAATGAGACCTTCACAGACTACCCAAAGCAAGTCTTCAGGGTGAAAACCACGCAGTTCTCCTGGACAGAAATGCTCATCATGAAGTGGGTGTTAGGTAAGCAAGTCCTCTATCTTTTCCTCCCTCCTCCCCTAACTATAAAAGGACACTGTTAAAGTCTGACCTCTGAACCCCTGCCTGTCCTCTCAAGTGCACTCTTAACAGACAAGGTGGTGAGTGGACGGCCAACAGGGAAGTTCAAGTCAACTTCTTCTGCACGGGCTGGTGTACGGGATGCAGTCCTGTAGTAGAGATCGTAACTCTGACAGGAGGTGTCGGGAGAAACTCATGACATACTTTTCGTCACACGTGTACTGAAAGTGATTATGAAGCAGCTTTGCATGGGAAAACACATTCTTTTGCTTATTTAAATATAGCCTCCTGGAAGCTCAGGAAACCAAGTTGTGCTTCTAGAACAGTATAAAATTGCACAGCTAAAAGATACTTTTGCTATCATTGAGTACTGCCATGTGTAGACTCTTGATGATTAACAGGTATCTAAAAAGTCAGGAGAAGAACATTTTCTCCTTGTCTGTGTAATGAATGTCGTGGGCTGTGAACCCCGCCTCTGTGGTGACGTTCTGGGCTGCCGGGTGGCCCCTGGAATTGCCAAGGAGCCTGTGCCCACTCCCCGCTGATGGGCTAAGAGAGGCCGCCTCGCTTCTGCCCAACCCATAGCAACGACTACTGGGGGAATACGAGCAAGACCAAATATAACTGGCAATGGCTAAAACTGTGCATGACAAAGTGCGTTCTAGAGTTTCCTAACATCAAAAACTTCAAAATGGGTTTAAAAAACCAGACCTGCTAGGAAAAAAATGAAAAATTGCAAAAGCTATAGTGAGGTTGTATACAATCAACACCTGATCAATAAATAGTTAAGGTTTAGCTATTACCAAAAAGACGACAAACAACAAACGCTGGTGCGGATGTGGAGGAAAGGGGACCCTGGCGCCCTGCTGGTGGGACTGCACACTGGCGCAGTCACTGTGGAAGCAGTGCGGCGGCTCTTCAACAAAACTGGAAACAGAACTACCCTATGACCCAGCAATCCCACTTCCGGGAGTTCATCCAAAGAAATCCAAAACACCCCTAATTCCAAAAGATATATGCAACTCTATGTGTACTGTAGCATTTTTTTAAATAACCCAGATAAGAAAAGAACATAGGTTTCCATGAAAAGGTAGATGGATAAAGAAGATAGGGTGTGTTTGTGTGCATACAATGAAATGTTACTCAGCCTTTAAAAAAAGAATGAAATCTTGCAATCTGTGACAACATGGATGGACCTAAAGGGTATCATGCTAAGTGAAATAAGTAAGACAGAGAAAAACAAATACCATATGATTTCACTCACATGTGCAATCTAAAAAACAAAACAAACAAAACTAAACAGAAACAGATTCATAGATACAAGTAACAAACTGACGGTTGTCAGATGGGAGGAGGTGGGGGGTGGGCAACAAGGGCGAGGGACGAAGCAGTACAAACTGCCAGTTACAAAGCAGTCACGGGCATGGGATGTTCAGCACAGAGAACACAGCCAGTAACATCATAATGACTGTGTATGGTGCCAGGTGGTCGTTAGAATCAATCGTGGAGATCACTTCACAAGGTACATAAATACCTAATCACAATGTTGTATACCTGAAACCAACAGGATATTACATGTTAACTATAATTAAAAATAAATTAAGGTTTAGATCAGAAAGACCTGAATTTTATGAGAATGTTTTGAGTAACACAAAACTGAAGGTAGAAAAGACTGGAAAAATTTAACTATGCAGTAAATTTGATCAATCGATGAAACTGCGCTTCTGCTATTTCCCCCAACTCCCATTTGCTTTCGTGACAAAATTTCAATATTGCTTAACTTTCATTATTACGTTTATGTTCACAAACATTGAGTCGAATGTATTCAGGGTCAGTGTGCCATCACCTGACAAAACCACGAAAGCACACACGTGAAAGATCTAACACCTGGCCTGTGCTAATTAAACGACTGGCCTGAGAGCCACAGGAGTTGAACCACTGGGGTATCCTACGGGACAGGGGTCCCCAAGCCCCGGGCACGGACAGGTCCCGGTCCACGGCCTGTTCGGAACTTGGCCGCCCTTCTGTTTCCTCCACCCCCACCCACAGCAGGCTAGCGAGTGGAGCTCACCTGAGCTCTGCCTCCTGTCCCCCCGCCACCACCCTGTCTTCCACGAAGCTTCCCAGGGTTTGTAATCAACCAGCAAGTCCGTAACCAGAGGCTCATTTAGTGGAGTCACTGGCACTAAAGTTGGAACGGGACATTAAAGCCCGTTGCAGATCAAGTTCTGTGTCCTCATTTGCACAGTTCAATCTATCCCAATTCTCACTCAGCACTTTGCATGGACTGATGGTTACGTCCCTAAAAACTCATGTTAAAATTCTAATCCCAGGGTGATAGTATCAGGAGGAGGTAGCAGGGCCTCTGGGTCACGAGACTGGAGCCCTCGTGGATAGGGTGAGTGTCCTTACACAAGAGACCCCAGAGAGCTCTCACCCTCGCTCTGCCATGTGAGGGGACAACAAGCAGTGTGCCACTGGACAGAGGGTCCTCGCCAGAACCCAAAGATGATGGCACCCTGATCTTGGACTTCTAACCTCCGGAACTGAGAGAAATAAACTCTGCTGTTTATAAGCCACTCAGTGTGGGGTACTCTGTTGCAGCAACCAAAACTAAGATACAGCCTTATCAAAAAACAAAACCTCACATGTTGCATTTATGGATAAAACCTAAGTAATGATGGCACCGATCCGTCGCCCACCCATTTCCCAACGTTACCGGAGGTTAACGGCTCCCGCTGAACTACAGCGTCCTCCAAGCCCACACAGGTCTCTTCCTGCATGTCAGAGCATCACCCCAATAAAAGGGATGCATCTGCAGCAATGAGGGTTCACACTTTTACAGCCTGGCCCCAGCTTCTTCCCATCAAAGCACAGGTGAGTTTTTAAGACCATTACATAAGAAGTACTGTGGAGCGGAAGACTTATTTCTCATTACCTATTTCCTAATAATATTTCAGACAGGAGAAAGAGCCTAACTACTTTTTCTTACATAGATAATTTTTTCAAACATTTAATTATAAATAATTTAAGGATATCAAGAAGAGAGTATAATGAACCCCACGGACTATCTCTCACCTTCGACAATTAGCAAGTCCTGGCCAACCTTTGTTCCACTAAACGCCCGCCCCCCCCCCCCGCTCCCTCCTCCCAATGCTGCAGTTTTTGAAGCAAATCCCAGGTATCATAAAATTTTACCTATAAACATTTTTTTGTGTATCACTAAAAGAAACGGTCTCTTTCTTTTTTTTCAATCTTTCTGTTTCCAATTCACTGACATTTTTTCTGCATTATCTATAACTTTAATCTCCAATCAGTGAATTTTTCTCTTCAAATATATTTTTCAATCCTATAATTCTATCTGGTTCTCTTTTATATCTTTCACTTCCTTCCTCGTGATGTTTGCATTTTCCTTTAGTCCTTAAAAATACTGTGCACATTTATAGTAACTGTTATAAAGTCCTTGACTCCTAATTTCATCATCTCTGTTATTTCTGAGTTTCTTTCTACTGACTCATCTTTCTCCTGATGAGGACCTCACTGTCCTGTGTTAGTAGTTTTTGACTGAATGGTGGGCACTTTCCATGTTATATTATTGAGCGTCTAGGTTTTACTGTCTTCCTGTGAAGAGGTTTTGGCTTTATTCTGACAGACAGGCTGTTAAATTACGTGCAGATGAGTTGGATCTTTTTCAAGCTTTCTTAGAGCAGATCTGGAGAAGCTTTACCCTAAGAATTACCTGTCCTTACACTGCAGAGACACATGCCTGGGGTGGTCAGAGCTCAAACACCTCTCCACGTGGGGTGAGCTCTGCAAACCATTCGGCTCTCAGCTCTCTGGCTGTGTTAGAATTTTACTCTGTGCGTTCATGACCTAGTGTTCAGGAACATTCAAAAGGAAGCTTTGTAAATTTCTGGACTTTTTTTGTGTTTGTTTTTGGTTTTGCGTTTTGTTATTCTGCATAGTAGCCTTCTCTCTGGAACGCTGCCATAAAACATCCAATCACCTCAGCCCTCCTGAACTCTAATCTCTCTCTTCAACTCACTGGGACCCCTTCTGTGCTTCTGGGATCCCTCTGCATGTACTGCATACTGAAATGTACCTCCAAAAAGAAAACCAGGGTGAACATGTGGCTTACCTCATTTGCTTCCCTTTACTTAAGGATCACAGGGCTGTGGTGTTTCCAATGTCTGAAAACAGTTTCTTTTTTTGGTTTGTGACTCCATGGTGGCTGGTAACAGAAATCCGGACTTTTTCTAAAACAGAACCACAAACATGAAAGAAAATGAGTAAGGGTTTCCATATGTCTTCAAACGCCCGTTGAGTCAGCATTCCAATTCCTCTGACCGAAAAGACAAGGTGAGTAACATCTGCAGAGCTTGCTTTCTCTCTTCCTTCAGAGCAGCTGGGCAGATAAGAGCACGCCCCGTCTCCCTCCTCTGTAGGTGAAACGTGAACAGAGACCTGAAGGAAGAGAGGAGACCAACTCTGTAGACGCTGTGCTGAAAAGCACTCCAGGGTCAGGATGTGTTAGAGGCCTGGATTCAGGAGCAAGCTGTGCGTGTTTGAGGAACAGCCAAAAAGCCAGTGTGGGAGGAGCACGGGGAGGCAACGGGAGGAGAGCAGAGACGAGGCTGAGATGGGCAGGGTCAGATCACGCAGGCGTTGTAGGCGACGGCACGGAATTCAGATTTCATTCGAAACCACTGGCAAGTTCTGAGCACAGAAGTGACATCATCTGACTGAAGTGTCCAGTGGATCGCTGGCTGCTCTGTAAGGCAGAGATAATTCTGGGACAAGAGCGGAAGCAGGGAGCCAGATACAAGGCCACTGCATTAATTCAGACACAAAATGGTTGGTTTGGAGTAGGTGGAAGATGATTACACTTTGAAGTTAAAATTGATAATTTTTACTATTGGATTGTCTGTAGGGTGTGAGAGAAAAAAAAGCAGTCAAGGAAAATTCCAAGTGTTTTAGCTCAAGTAATGGTATAATAGAGAACCGTTTACTGAGACCGAAAAACCAGGAGAGGCAGTAGAGATGGAAATCAAGAGTTCAGTTTGACGTACCTTCCTCCTTGGCGGCTGTCTCTCTAGATCTGTTTTCACACGTGTACAATGCGAGGAACAAGCTGCTCCCTCACCCACCCACCCAGGATTACAACGCTTGGAGAGCAGCGCTAAGACTGATCTCCAGAATCACACATCTGGGTTGGCCCAAGAGTAAAACTGTAAAATCACACGGGCTGGGTTCCTTACCTCATTCGTTCTTTTGATGGCTTCAGTTATTTAAATAGGATTTCCAAGCAGGCCACTCTAACCAACTTGCCACATTTCCTCCCAGCAAGTCAGACCACGTTTCTGCCCTGCCTCTCACCTACAGGGACGAACTAGCTGCCTAGGGTGAAAACCTTCTCGGGGCATGAGGTAGGGCCTTCACGGTCTTCTGGGCCTGCACTAACCTTTCCAACCTCCGGTCCCATGCCCTGACCCTTGGCCACACTGAGTCTCTTGCAGTTGCCTCATTTCCATGGCCATGACCTGGAACACCTTGCCAGCCCCTCCTCCTTCACCTAGCTAACACCTGGTTCCTTACACCAGGGGTCACCTCCTCCATGAATCCAATCCTTCACCAGTCAACAGATACATATTGTACCAGACACTCTACTGAGTCAAGTCATTGTAATGCAGATGGCTCTTACCCCCATGTTTCCTCAGACAGTCCCCTGGACACTTTTCTAACATCACCTGTCACCTGTAGCACTAGTGTTCATAGAAACATCCATCCCTGCCCTGACCTTGCCAGGGCAGGGGTGTCACCTTCCTGGGTGTTATAGCCCCAGAATGGCGTCTGGCACTGAGGCAGTGCCCAGCAATGCCTGGTAAGTGGATGAACAAGTCCCTGACTGTAGAGTAAGCTTTGCCTTGTCAAGGGCACGGTAGGTGACAGAACAGTGGACAGCAAGGGTCCTGGGCTGCCGGTGTGACTTTGGACGACATACTCACCATCTTTGTACATGAGTGCTTTCATCTGTGAATTGGAGATAATTACAGTAGCTACCTATCAGGCTTTTAGGGAGATGTGGTGTTAGCAAAGTACTTGGCACAGGGCCTGGCACCTAGCAGGTGCTCAATAATTGTTAGCTACTAAAATCAGAGAAGGCTGAGGAGCTGTGTTAAGAAATTTTTGAATCTATTAATACCACCTTCCTGCCAGGAAAACAAATGACTCCTGAATGTGTCTGAGCCTGAGATCTTGTGGCGGATCCTGTCCTGCAGAATCCGTATGCTGTGGCCGATTTGTAAATAAATGCACAGGGACTACATAAATCCTGTAGAGAAAAAAGGGGACTGCACGGCCACTCTCTCAAGACAAGAGTGACTTTAAGTGCCTTATCCACTCTCTCAAGAGGAGAGCGCCCCAACCCTTGCCTTGACAGGCTTTTATTGGCTTTCTCACAACATACATCAAAGAAGGTTTTCACTCATTATACTTAGGTTTGCTTTAGGTAAATACTTTTTACACATAGCAACGGAAAGGATGTTACAGATTACTTCTTACAGATTAACAAGGAAAGAATGTTGCAAATGCAAGGGAATGATAAGAGTAATTGGTCTGGTTACACTTCAATCCTTGGGAGAGTTAGCACAGACCACAGCAAGCATCCACTGTCTCAATCCAGGGTGAGAGAGTTTTAACCAAGAGCAAGTCACAAAGCAGCCTAGGTATAATGCAGGCCTGATTTCCCACAAGAGAACCGATCCATGGGTTTGGCATCTTGCGTGCCACCATGCGCATATGGGCTTTCCCATAAGGCTGAGCTACAACTGCCATTGCCAGGCAGATCAGTCCCCAACAAGATCTGTTGTGAAGGACCTGCCGCTGAGACGGTGTTTGGCTATTAGGGCTGAAGGCTGAAAGCTTCTAGGCACGTTCTCCCTCCTGAGTTCACAGAATACCCACGTCCTGGCCCAGTGGTGAGAAGCTGACCTGAAAGGACAGACAAGCCTTCCGAACGGTGGTAGGGAAGATGTGTGCTCTCCTCAGGCCCTGGGACAATGCAGAGGGAGTCCTGGGCCCGTGCCATTCAAGGAATGGGCATATTTCAGTCTCACCCGCCCCCAGAATTTTGAAGGGTGATTCCTTCTGAGCAGCATCCGAGGCAGGGATGGGAGTGAACCACCTTTTGGACTGTGACACTCCATCTCAGCAGCCTGCAGCCATTGCTCCAAGCCTGTCCAAGTTACTGATGAGTTACTGAAGTTACTCATCACCCCCAAGGCTTCCCAGCATTTCCCAGCCTGTTCCCCTGCCAGCCACCCTCATTAATTATCAGTGACCTTGTTCTCTGGGCTCCCCTGAGTGAAGGGGATCTTGCCTGAAGGAGGCCCCAGTATCCTTACACACAGAGCCCTGGGCTCCAAACACTCCTCTGACTGACATGCTGGAGGCAAGAGACCATAAGGCTCAGCTTGGATATGAAATGCTGAACTACCCTCAGCACCTTGGAAGCAGAGGGCCTAATTTCACTCACTGAAGTACTTAATTTCACACATTTCTTTTTTCATTAAGCATTCCTGCTGCTCAAACCCTTGGGTCCATGCTACTTTTACTCAAGGCCTTGGAATAATTTAAATTAGTCTGGGTGAGTTAATATGCAAATCTAGGAAGACTGATGTGGGCATTTGAGCGTGGAGGAAGTGATTTGCAATGCCCAAGGAGGAGCTCCACATTGGTCAAAGTGAGTTTTCTGCAAACAATTTGCATTTCTGATTCACAGAGCTTTTAACATTTTAATTGCAAAACTCCAAGAGAATCAAGTAACTTATCCTAGGTCACACACCCTGTACATGACCTTGAACCCAGGGCTTCCTGAGTTTAAGCCCTGAAGCCCTAAGTGATAGCCCGTGCCCAGTTAAAACAGTTCCACTAAGCCATCAGAAATTTTAATTTGAGGGGAGAGGAAAGCAACAAACATTTTTTCCAGCCTGAAATTATTTTTCTAATATTTTAAAATATTTATTTAGACAGGCACAGATGAAAGCAAATCTCAGTGTTAAGGAAAGCATCATTTCACTGGATCAGCACACAAATTTTGAAAGGGTAAACTTGAGAAGTGCAGCTTAGTTGGGGGGGACGTAATGACAGGAGGGGGATGTCTTATAAACAGACTTGCACTGGTTGGGGACATTTCCTGTGTGGGGATTCCAATTTCATACAGACACATAGACTTTAGAATCTATTTCATCAAACAAAGCCACAATTTCTCTAAACAGCTGCTCTTAAATTAGTTTCCTCCTCAAAAAAATTATTTTCAAATCCTTGTACTTGATGGACCATTTTCACCAGAAAATGAAAAATTCTGACTGAAAAAGTCCCTGGGCAGAGTCCCAGAGGAGTGGAGGTGACCGGCTCCTCACTCCAATCCAACCGGACACCGGCCTGTGACCGCCAGGCAGTCCTCGGCCCCCACGGCCCTCTCTCTGCTCCCAGGAGCACCCTTAGCTCCGGGCCCTCTAGGCAGCTGCGTCCCAAAGGCCACTCGTGCAATAAGTGGTCATCTGCCAGAAAGACATCCGCCTGGGGTCATCCACAAGGAAATGAAGGACAAGGGGTGGGTGAACTTATACAAAGACAGAGGGAAAATGAGAACGGCCGAAACCCCAGAGAGCAGCCACCCTTAAGGGATGGGAGGAGGATGAGGAACGAGAAAGGACTCCGAGGAGCAGCAGCAGGAGAGACGGGAGGCCGGGGAAGGCCGGCGTCGCTGGGCCTGGTGAACGGGGCAAGGTCGGCGCCGAGAGAGGCCGGCAGTGGAACCTGGGGAACGTGTGGCCAGTGAGCTGGAACTGTTTCTCTAACCGACCGGTCAGTGCTGCTTCTCCCGCATCACCCTCCCCAGTATGCCTCCTTGCTGCGCACATTGTAACTCTGTGCCTAATGAGGTATTAGCCGTTAAACTGAGGTAATAACAGAACGTACTTCTTAGGGCTACTGCAAAGGCTGAAGGGATTCAGTATATACAAATATATCAAACAGGGCCTGGCACCTGCTAAGTGCTCAAAATGTCATTTAATAGTTAACTTCCAATAACCTAAATCAATTTCATTTTAATAATCAGTGAAGATAAAGGTAAAATAGTACTGCTCAATAAAAATATAATGCAAGACACACCGTAAGCCATATATTTATTACATCTTCTAGTAGACACATTATAAAAACCTAAGGGTAAAATTAACAAAGAATATATCTAATCCAGTGTATCTAAATCAACAGTATTACAACATAATTGATATGAAAAGTCGTTACACTATTTTACATTTTTTGGACTGCGCCTTTGAAACCTGGGGTGTGTTTTACACTTACACAGCACCTCTCAGGCCCCGTCTCCAGTGCCCGGTAACCAGGGGCAATTAGTGGGCACCAGGCTGGGCAGCGCAGGGACGAAGGACACGCACCAACCGGTAGTCGAGGCTGCCTCACAAGGCTTCTTCCAAGTGGGATGGGGGAACTAGCACCATTTTGTTTACACACCTCCTTACAGTTAGTATGTAACAATGAGAATGTACGTCTTAAATCCAATAAATCCTAAAAACATAAAAAAGTTTTAAGTGAGGAAAAAACTAGTAACGCAAATCAACGCTCAACAACAGTCATAGAAATACAGAGGAAAAGGGGGTTCTAGGTCCCATGTGGGGCCTGAAGAACCCCACCCCCGTGCCTGTTTCCTGACACCTACCTCAGAAACGGATGCTTCCTTAAGACCTCCCACTCTTAAATGCATGAAAGTCAGCCACTACATCTCCCTCACGGCCTCCAAGAACCTGTCCACGGGTGAGACGTCTCGCCTCGCTTGTGGAGATGCGCGGATAACGAGAGGCACAGTGAAACCTACTTCACAGTCTGAGGACTTGCTGTCCCCACCGGCCCTTCAAGATACGTTTCTGTTTGCTAGTAGCTATCAACCTCCTCAGCTGCAGTGTGTTTTTCTTTACCTCCGCGCCCCAGTTCCCCCCCTGCCCACCCCACCCCCACCCCCACCCCCACCCCTGTAGTCCCGACCGTCAAGGAAACTGAAAACACAAGCCGACTTTCTCATGCTCCCACAGGGATGATTTGGTCCGAGTGCAAGGAAATCTGGGAGGAGGGGCCGCGGGAGTACATGCTGCACCTGTGGAACCTTCTGGATTTCGGGATGCTGTCCATCTTCGTGGCTTCCTTCACTGCGAGGTTCATGGCCTTCCTCAAGGCCAGCGAAGCTCAACTGTACGTTGACCAGCACGTGCCGGACGACACGCTACACAACGTCTCTTTGCCACCGGAAGTGGCATATTTCACCTACGGTGAGTCTCCGTACTCCTCCGTGCCCATACAGCACTTCCGGGGCGTGGTCATAGCTTTAGTATAGTTTATCATAACACTGACAAAACCCTCCGCCCCAAAAGAAAGTCCTAGTCGCCGCAATGCAACGAGGTGAATTACTGGCCGTGAGACACGAATCATTTTGTGTTAGGAAGGATGGATTTGTTTGGAAAAGGTTCTTGGAGTGTTTCTTTCTGTACTAAAAGAGAAAGAGGGGTGGGGAGAAGAAACAGTAGATATTTCTTGTTGCCAGTAAGTGAGCTGGACATTTGATAAGCACTCACTAGTGGCAGCTGCTACATCATGAAGGGTTTGAACGTCAAATGTCCCTGTTAGATTAAGCCACAGGGCTCCTGTGACTTCAGAATCTTCACGGTCAGGTTCCGCAATGATCTGCAGAGGGTTCGTCACATAGAGCTAAAGTTGAGTTGCTGCCCACATTCAGTGTAGATTGTGTTATGCAGATTATATGCCCTTTAAATGTGGTAGGGAAATCCCCGCTGAGAAATGGAGAGTCTTGTAATATCACAAATCATCCGCTCTTCATTTACTGGTTTGTAGATTCGTAGTTGTTTTTTTTTTTAAATGGTCTTATATATTTTCACCTCTGTGCTGCTGAGGGTTCATCAAGGGTGGTAAAATAATCTTAATACTGCATTGAATACTTCTCTTAATGCCATGATTCAGGCTTCAGTATTGCTCACTTGTGAGCTCTATTCCTTTTATGGATCATATTAAGGTCTCAACCAGCCCAAAGCATTGCACATTATTGCCCTCGCTTTCACAGTTTGCTTCCTACCCTTGGAAATCCTTTGGATCTCTCCGCAGTCACTTGTGTTCTAGCTGTGGAGGAAGCGCGCCCTCTTGTGGCCAGCCAGATAGTGGTCCCTTCCAACCTCTACAGCACGGATCAGGCAGATATTTTTCAGGTCGTTAGGACAAATTTTCTCACTGGAACACCTCCAAGAAGAAAACTCTTTCATCTGAATCATCACAGTGCTGTTTGCTTTTACACCCATCGCAACTCTTACAAGCCAGTCCAAGGAGAATGTTTCTCACTAAAAAGTCCTGACCTGCTCACCAGGGTCCAATGACAGCTAAATCTTTCTTAATATTGGGTTGGCCAAAAAGTCCATTTAGTTTTTTCTATAAAAGATACATTTCCCATTTTCACCAATAACTTTATTGATTTGGATATATGAATATGTCACTATCTCCCACTGTTGGCTTCTAGTGGGTAGAAGCCAGGGTGCTGCTAAATATCCAATGCATAACACAGCCCCACAGCAAAGAATTATTTGGCCAAAATGTCAATAGTACCAAGAAACTTCGCAAACCATTTCTGACAGAATTAGTCAGTCAGAGCACCTTTTTCATACACTGCACAACTCTCTTTTTGTGTTTCAGTTGTGTTTTTGCTTTTCTTGAAATGATAAAGCATAATACACTGAAATGTTATGTATTTTCTTCCATCTTCATTATTAAAATCTCTGCAAACAGCTGTCACAATACAATCTAACAAAATTGTTTTGCATGAAGTTAAAGACAACTAAGCACAACTAGAGTCATTCTATGGAAAAAACTAAATGAACTTTTTGGCCAACCCAATAGATTACAGGAGTGCCTTTTATTATTTCAGATGAGGTTTAAGATGGTAAATTATAGGGGGCAGAAGAAAGAATTCCTTTTGCTGTCTCAAGAAGCTAAGTCCTATTTCATGTTATCCAAATGTTATTTATCCACAGAGGGTGACAGATATATTGGGAAATCATAGTTTAGTCTCCTTGTCTTTTGTAGACTTCTGAGTTATGACCTCGATGAGAACATAGAGTCTATAATTTTATTATGTTACCAAATGTAATTTAGAATGCACTACATGAAACTTTGTGGCAAATGGAGGCCTGGCTTCCCTTGCTAAAGATTTCTTACCGCTCTCTATTATTATAATTGTTTAATAGAGTCTAGCTTTGAAAATAAAGAACAAAATTCTTCCTCTTCCATCTTCCCTGGGGCACCAAGAATTGCAAAGTAATATCCTTGCTCTCTGCATTTCTTGGCTCTGGAAAGGACCCCATACCCCAAATCCAATCTAGAAAATGGCAATAATAATATCTACTCTGCAGGGTTGTTGTGAAAATTACAGCTAATGTAAGTGTAAAGGCTGAGTAAGGTTTCTCGGTGTTTCTCAATGCAAGTTTCATGTAGCATTTCTCAACAAGGACCTGCTGGCTTCTACAGCAGGGCAGTGCTCGTGGTGTGGGTCAGTCCGGAGTGGTGCACGATATTAGCATTGCGACAATGCTCCTATCCAGTCATCGTGACAACCACAGACACCCCACACACACGTCCCCAGGAGGAAGGTGCTGCCCACATTTGAGAATCACCGTATGTCTACACACGCAGCAGGCAGCTCACTGGAGAGAGGCTGCTCCTTGCACCAGTGTAACCGCTGCAGGAACTCTGCAGGTTTGCCCTGCTTCCGGAACACACCAGGGCAGCTCGGCCCCTGCCAGTGATCACAAGCAGCCTCTCCCCAGCCGGGACAGGTCCTGGGACTCCTGCCACCTAGAACAGAGCTGGCATAGCAAACTTGGATGACTGGTCCCCACTCTGGGGGCCCTGATCCAATCCGGGAGCAACTCTGAGGAACACACACTGAGGAACAGAACCCAGGAGCGTTTCCTCAGGCAGGGCCCTTCAGATTCCTGACCCCTAGGTGAGCTCACTTCCTCTGATTCGTGGCCAGTCTCAATTGCGGTTAGGAGTTCATTCAGTCACTTAACAAACATCTATCAGCATCTGCTGTATGCTAGACCATTGCCCCCAGGACCCCCTGAGTGGCCTGGAAGTTACCAGCTAAGCACTTTACATATATGATTTCATTTCATCCTCACTGCAGCTCTGCCAGGTTGATATTTCTCAGTTTACAAGTGAGGAAACTGAGACTCAGGAAGTCACTTGACTCACTCAGAATCATACAACCAGTGTGTAGAAAAGCCACTCTCACCCTCAGGTCTGTCTGGCCCCAAGCACGTGCTCCCCGCCCCCCACCTGCTGGGACATGGGACAGTGCCTGCTGGTGGAGCTCACAGACAATGCAGGCAGCTCAGTAAGTGCAGGGCCGCGGGCAGACACATGGCTGTGGAGCACAGAGGGGAACAGGGAGACTGCTCCAGGCTGCGGTGGGTCACAGAAGGCTCCTGAAATCAATGACAGTCAAGCAGTCTTAAAGAATGACTGGGAATGAAGTGGACGCTGAAGTGAGGGAAGGATGTTCCAGGCGGATGGTCTGGCACATTCCAAGGGGGAGGGTGGCACCTTCTGGGATTTATTTAAAGACAAGGGCAGGAATGGCACAGGATGAGGTCAGAGACCTCTAAAGATGACTAACCGGTTTCTCTTCTAGAGCACACATGCCCTGTCCCCTGTGAGCAACCGGATTGTTTTCTTTTAGCCAGGGACAAGTGGTGGCCTTCAGACCCTCAGATCATATCGGAAGGGCTGTATGCAATAGCTGTTGTGCTGAGCTTCTCTCGCATCGCATACATCCTACCAGCCAACGAGAGCTTCGGGCCCTTGCAGATCTCCCTGGGGAGAACCGTGAAAGATATCTTCAAGTTCATGGTCATTTTCATCATGGTATTTGTGGCCTTCATGATTGGGATGTTCAATCTGTACTCCTACTACCGAGGTGCAAAGTACAACCCAGCATTTACAACGTGAGTATCCCAGGGCTCCCGTGGGGGTCTCCATGGGCTTCCCAGGGGTCTCTGAGAGCCTCTCACAGGTGGCTCTTTGCAGAGACTCAGGTGTCCTTGGTATTTCTAAAGGTGAAAGGCAACTTTATTCCAGGGTACTTTAGAGTTCAGGTTCTGGGGGTGGAAGAACAAAAGACCTGGGTTCCATCCTCACTGCCATTTACATGCTGTGTGGCCATAAGCACATACATTCCTTAACTTCTATGATCCTTAGTTTCCTCATCTTTAAATTAAGGGCAGTAAAGATCATGATAGTACAACACCGGCTTAACAGGGGTAGTGTTAAGCTTCAGTGAGCTGCTACAGCTGCCACTCACTGAACTTGCACTAAGTGGAAGGAATCACCGCTGTGACTGTTGGCTTAGCCTGTGTTGCCCAGAGCACAAAGCTCTGGGCAGCCCTGGCACGCCGGCACACTCACGGAGCAAGGGAGTATCCGTCCAAATGAGGTAAGACTACGGAAGAAAGGAACGTGCAGTGCGGGAGGAGAGAAAGCACATCCAGGTGGCTGACCTGGCCCCCATCTTCCAGAGCATAACCTTGGCCATGACAGACTTCTCTGGGAAGACTAATGGAAACACCACATCTCAGAATAGCCCATCAGGTGAAAAATTAAGAATTTATCAGCCAGATCTTTCCCATCTCCTTGTTTTCATGAATCAAGTTCACTCCCCACGACATTAACTCACCTGGCCTTCCAGGGCAGCCCCCGGGGAAGCCATATCCGCACAGCAGGGGCGGCAGGCCTGCTAGTGGGCGCAGGTCTGCAGCTCTCCGTGCCTGGCTGGGCAAGCAGCACGGGGCCGGACCTGCAGCACCACACGCCTCCGCAGCAGCAGGGAGACCCAGACCAGGGAAGCGGGAGACCTGTGGCACAAGCATGAGGCTTGGTAAGCTCTGTCAGGCCACCTGACACCCGGGTCCAGAAGTAGTTGCTGTAGACAGTGCAGGACAGTGGCACAGCTCCCCTCACCAGAGCGCGTGTCAGATCTCACTGAGTCTGTGTCCCCGGAGACCCCGGCTCCTCCCCTGCAGGGCATGCCGGGCGGCTTCCTGGAGGGCCACCAGCAACACTGAGCAGTGGCCTAGCAAAAGAATCCTGCAGACCTGAGTTCCATTCTGGCAAAGGATGACCCTACTAATGACCAAGTCACTGGGTGTACCCGGCCTCCGTGTCCTCGCAGACAGAGCACAGGTGAGACTCCCCACCTTGCTCGCGAACACCTGCACGACAATGAGGCTGCTCTGTACTGTGCCGGAAGCACAGACGTATCCCCATCCAGGTCCCACCCCAGGCCACCTGGGCCCAGAACTTCCCCCGCCTTCATCAGCTCCAGGGAAGGGCAGTCTGGCCTCCAGCCACAGACAGGCAGGGACCAGCAGGGCTGAGCACTTCTGACACTTGTCCCCAGGAAGCCCTGAGCAGCCTGGGCTTCGTTTTCCAGCCAGTAGAAAGGGCTGAGCCTCGGCCATGCTGGCTCCCTGAGCAGCTCCCACCTCGCAGCAGGGCCTCACTTGACCCTTCTTCTGGAGAGACCGCCCAGCAAGGGAAGATACTTGTCTCTGAAACCCAGACCCAGTGCAGTGAACCCTGTGCCCTGCCCAAACGGAGCCACCCGGGAGGGCGCGGCCCGGTGCTGCTGAACCACGGAAGCTGTTCCAGTTCAGGTTCACACAGAGCAGGTGCCCGGCCCAGCGCCGAGAAACGCACCTGAAGGTCTGCCTCTGAGCCCACGCGCCCCGCAGTTCAGGCAGACTGGGCTACGGTCTAAGCTCTCCTCCTAATAGCTGTGTGGCTTTGGGCCTCAACCTGCCCAGCTCTGAAATGAGAACACTACGCTGGTCAGCATCACAGGACTGTTGTAAGGGTCCAGGAGGAAGGCATAGGCTCAAATCAGTGCGTGGCACGCCGTGAGCCTGCAGTGCATGGTGGCACGTGTCACAGAGGTGGTGAGCGAGGGAGGGGGAGCGTGCGCTGCAAGACAAGACCCCTGTGGATAGGTCTGGTTCCACAGTACCCCTGCCGGACAGGGGCCTAGCTTACAGACTGTCCACCAGATGGGGCCAGTGCACGAATGAATCAGCCGGACTCCAAAACCCAGTGAGGAACTGTCGACGGAATGGAATCACCCAAAAGTACATTTGCTCTGGACCAGCTAGCGGCAAAGGTAAACGTATCCACTGAGTACAGGACACATTGTTACTGAGCAACAGTCGATTAGCACAGGCCCTTACCCTCCAGGGTCAGGCCCTGATGTCCCTCCCGTGTCTCCAGTCTAGCCCGATGCTGGCACGCTGCATTGTTCGCAAAATGTTTCAGAAACTAGAATGAGGGACCAAACAGGAGACACAGGGCCAGATTCAAGGCAACAGGTAAGCAAGCGACTGGGATTCTGAGCGTGTGGCCTTCTGTCCCGTTCCTGCCACCCCGGGGGCTCTATGCAGTCCTCCGGTACTGCCTGCCCACGGAGCCTCAGAAGGCCAGTGCCCTGACCCACCAAAACGTGGAAAAGGTCATGGCTTCAGGCAGGGCTGACCTCACCACAGCTCACATCTAGAGGGGAAAGGGAGAGAAGAAGCAACTGGCTTCTCCCACGTGCCAGGACCCCTAGGCAGGAGGGACCAACCAAAGAGGACCCAGGCCCCAGGACCCAGAAGGGGCGGAAGGCGGCAGTGGCGAGTGCAGTGAAGAACGGACAGGCCACATCGCCATGGCAGCCCCTAGCACGGGACGTGCAGCGTAAACAGGATCTGACTGAGCAAGAAAACAGGTGACAGAGCGGTGATGCAGGGAGAAAGGAACGGATTTCTGTGAGTGTGGTCTCGAGCCTTTGGACTGCTCTCCGGGCACGGCAGCCCCGGGAGACCTGCTCTGATCAACTAAAAGCCACGTGGGGACAAGTGAGTCTCGTGGTTGAGGGGACTCGGCCACTCTGAGTGCCGACTGTGCTGACGACAGAGACCGATGACCCCTCTCAGGTGAACCTTTGCTTCACAGCAGCCATGCCCAGCCATCCTGCCCAGCTCAGGATCTCCCCTTCGGCCCACTCACGGGGGTCTTTTTGAGCTTGTAGGGACAGTTGTATCTGGTCTGAAGACTCGGCACCACGGAAAGGAAATCTGGCCCGGAGCACAGGGCAGGCACCCTTGCCCCACCCCTGCCGTGTTCAAGCACGGCTTGGGTTCCTACAGACTGTCCAGGAGCCCACTTGAACTTCACCTGTTAGGAACTAACAGAGAGTGCCTCACAGGAGCCCTGCTCACCCTATGGTGCAGCGCCAAGGCAGCTCACAAAAGCCAGTCCCGCCCAAGCCCCGCCCAGTACAGTGCTGTCCCAAATGGGAGAGGCAGGGACATCCTGGGACCAAAGGAAAGGTTTCTCCACCAACTGCACACCCCCGACCCTCAGCCAAGC
>PVJI01010823.1:0-58735 GCA_004026765.1 Micronycteris hirsuta | reverse complement strand
TTCTAAATGATAGCTTTGCTGGATAGAGTAATCTTGGATGTAGGTCCTTGCCTTTCATGACTTGGAATACTTCTCTCCAGCCCCTTCTTGCCTGCAAGGTCTCTTTTGAGAAATCAGCTGACAGTCTTGTGGGAATTCCCTTGTAGGTAACTGTCTCCTTTTCTCTTGCTGCTTCTAAGATTCTCTCCTTATTTTTAATCTTGAGTAATGTAATTATGATGTGTCTTGGTGTGTTCCTCTTTGGGTTCAACCTCTTTGGGACTTTCTGTGCTTCCTGGACTTCCTGGAAGTCTATTTCCTTCACCAGCTTGGGGGAGTTCTTCGTTATTTGTTCAAATAAGTTTTCAATCCCTCAGTATTCATCTTCTCCTTTTGGCACCCCTATGACTCGGATGTTGGGACATTTAAAGATGTCCTGGAGGTTCCTAAGCATCTCCTCATTTTTTTTTGAATTCTTGTTTCTTCATTCTTTTCTGGTTGAATGTTTTCTTCTTCCTTCTGGTTCACATCATTGATTTGAGTTCCAGTTTCTTTCCCATCACTATTAGTTCCCTGTACATTTCCCCTTATTTCCCTTAGCGTATTCTTCATTTTTTCATCTAATTTGTGACCAAATTCAACCAATCCTGTGAGCATCCTGATTACCAGTGTTTTGAACTGTGCATCTGATAGGTTGGCTATCTCTTTGTGGCTTAGTTATATTTTTTCTGGGGCTTTAATCTCCTCTTTAATATGGGGCATTTTTTTTCCTCCCCTCAGTGTGCCTGTTACGTATAGGGGGCAGAGCCTTAGGTGTTCACCTGGACAGGGCAACCCACTTCGCTGTGTTGCCACGCTGCCTGTGGGGGTGGGGCCTGAGAGGGAACGATGGAGCTTGCTCCGCTCTCTGCCAACTCCTCAGTCACTTCCCCTGCTACCCACAAGCAAATTGGGCCCTTCTGTGCTGATTCCCTGGTGGGTAGGCTTGTATAGTTCTAAGTCCCTGTGGGTCTCTCCAACAAACTCCCCTATGAGGCTGGGAGTTCCTCCTGCTGATGCCTCAGCCCCCACAGGTGTTTTCAATCGGCGGTTTAAGGCTTTATTTCCCTTTGCTGGGCCCCAGGGCTGCATGGTCTGCTCTGCTCCTCAACTTTTTCTCCTGGTTTATCTGCATGCAAATGTGGGACCATCCGTTCCACTGGCCTGAGACCCATTGGGTCCTGGTCTGCCAGCTGAGGTCCCCATGGCCTGTTTTAGTGTTGCATGACGGGCTTCACAAACCGCCGTCTGGCCACATGCCCGGCTCTGCCCCACTTACTGGTCTGGATGAACGTGTCTTTAACTCTTTGGTTGTCGGACTTCCATACAGTTCGATTTTCTGTCAGTTCTGGTTGTTTTCCGACTTTTGGTTGTGCAAGGAGGCACAGCGTGTCTACCTACTCCTCCATCTTGGCCGGAAGTCTCATTGTCTTCTTACTTAACTTAAAAGCCTCAGCTTTCTGTCCCTCTGCCATCCGAAATCTCATTCTTTCCAGGCCTCAGCACTGTTATCTTTGAAAAGATCACTACTATTTTTACACATGAGGGGGGACCCAAAAAAGCCCAAAATTTACATGAATTTTATTTATAAATTATATATATTTTTTCCAAATGTTTTAAACTTTTAAAAATTTTATTTTTACAGCGAGGGAAAGGGAGGAAGAAAGAGGGAGAGAAATATCAATTGAGAGCCTCTTGTACATCCTCAAATGGGGAGACCTGGCCCACAGTTCAGCATATGCACTCACTAGGAATCGAACTGGCAACCTTTCACTTTGCAGGCCAGTGCTCAATCCACTGAGCCACACCAGCCAGTGCATGTATTTATTCTTATATATTTAAACTTCAGTCACCTTCAAAGTTCTCTCTATTTGATGCAACACTTACTGAGACTTTTTTCCCACTGCTCACAACAGTTTTGGAACTCATTGATTTTGATGCCTTTTGGTGATTCTGCAGTTTTCTGTTTCATCTCTTCCACATTGGCAAAATGTTTCCCTTTGAAAACTTTTTTCATCTGGGGGAAAAAAAAAGTTGCTCGAGGCGAGATTGAGTGAATAGGGAAGGAGGGTCATGGGGATCACCCGTCTTTGGTCAAAGACTGCTGAACACTGTGAGTTGTGGGCAGGTACGCTTGTAAATCACCCATCATGAAATGAAAAAACATGCTGAAAGAGTCTTAAAAAAAATTCACTGAAGCTGAGCACAGCCTCACAACAATGGCAGCTGGCACACTGATACCGATGTGTTCCTAGACCACTGACCTAGCGGGGGAAGCCTGCACTACAAGCTGCCCGCCCTCCAGAAGATAATTTCAGTTTTTTGGGTCTCCCCTTGTATAAGAGCCTTACATGTTCATAGACCAAATCAGATTGTCAAAACCTAGCAGAAAACATTTGTTTTGTCGTGGAGGACAGCTACTGTCTTCATATTTGGATCAATAGAAGAAACTGTAAAGGAGACAGGCTGACAGGAGACAGAAAATGTTACTGCCTGAAATAACTAAATGAGAATGCAAGTAAAAATGCTTGATTGAGAAAAAAATAAAAATACATAAAAAGACAATGTTTATAATGGATAAGGAGCTTATTTGATTGTATCACAATCCAAAATATAAATGTACAAAAACCAGGAGAAATGTCTCATAGTGAAAATGACTGAAAACTATTCAAGCTTACTAGAAATAAAAGAAAAATTATTATGTGAAAGTATGGAATTATCCTTATTAATTAACAAAAGAATAATGACTAATACTAACAAACTTGAGGTGAATCTGGTACATTTTCACATTGCTAATGATAATATAATTTTTATTGTATTATTGCCAATTGCAGAGAAGAAATTATATAAATTTCAATGTTCCAAAGTAGAAAATTGTAAATTGTAGTATTTGACCATCATTATGCACTACACAGCTACCAAAAGACAATTATGAATAGTTTATAATAATATGAAAATATTTTAAAATGTTAAATAAAATTGAACTATGAAACTAGATATTCATGTTAATTATAACTGTGTACAATGACATATGAAAACAGACCAGCTGTCCTGGCTGGTGTAGCTCAGTGGATTGAGCTCAGGCCTGTGGACCAAAGCGTTGCAGGTTCGATTCCCAGTCAGGGCACACTCCTGGGTTGTGGGCCAGGTCCCCAGTGGGGGCATGTGGGAGGCAACCACACATTGGTGTTTTTCTCCCTCTCTTTCTCCCTCCCTTCCCCCGTCTAAAGATAAATGAAAAAAATCTTAAAAAAAAAAAAAAAGAAACCAACCAGCTAAAAGAGAATATGTAAAAGTGAAATTAGCTGTACTAGGGTATAAATGATTTATATTTCTCATAATTCCTTAATAAATTTAATCATGTTTTTCCCTCACAGAAATAAATGCTTCCTAAGCTAGAGTAAAATTTGAAAAATAGAAAAACTATTAGAATAAAGAAAAAAAACCTTTCTAAGTTCCAGAACTTAAAGTCAACCATTAAGGTAACATGTTTCTTCTAGTAAAAGTGTGTGAGAGCTAGAAGTTAACAACAAATTTTTATTTTCGGATTTTAAATGAAGCATATGATGATTCTATTCCATTATCCTATGGGAGCACACATTAAAATGGCCATTATTAATGATGGTGATAACTAATTAATTACATCCTGTTGTGAATTACAATTTATTTTCCCAGGGTTCCTTCCTTCTGGTGCTTGTTGTTATTTCAATTACCTTTCCCCACTATCATTTCTTCTTTTTTTAAGAAGACTTTATTTATTTATTTTTAGAGAGAAAAAGGGAGGGAGAAAGAGAGGGAGAGAAACATCAGTGTGTGGTTGCCTCTGGAGGGCCGCCTACTGAGGACCTGGTCTGTAGCCCAGGCATGCGTCCTGACTGGGAATCGAACTGGCAACCATTTGCTTCGCAGTCTGGGGAGCAATCCACTGAGTCACACCAGCCTGGGCCCCCACTATCATTTCTAAACACTTTAAATATCATCCTAAATTTAGAGGTTCCAGTTTAGTCATACACCAGTTCAAAGGCAATTCCTTTAATCCAGATAGAGTTTAGAATGATTGCTTTGGCTCTTATGCAGCAGCACGATTTCATTTTGCTGTATCTTTGGCTTAGGTCTTTTTTTTTTTCCTTCCCTGTTCTGTGCTAGTTGTTGCAAATTGGGCCTTCAGGCACTCCTAAGAAGCCCAGAAAAATACTCCAGATAATACATTTTTTTGTTCTAGACTTTTTTCTTTCCAATACTTTTTAATTTTAATGTTTTTCTCTTGTTATAATTGGAATATTTGCTCTGTAAAAACTTTGAACTTTTGAATTTTAAATGAAATCATAAAGACTGAGAAAAAATTCACATCGTTCTAATACTCTGAGGCAAATCCTCTTGAACTTTGGCAGATTTCCTCCCAGTGTCTTTTCTGCGTCAACTGATGTTTTGTTTTTGTTTTTTTTTCCACAAGCACTGTTTTTATTTTTATGGAGTCCTAACCACAGCAGCGGCAGGAGGAGTGGGAGAGGTTCCTTTTTCAGTTCAGGGCCTCCACAATGTTGGTCCGTGGTTACCCAACACACAGGCGAGTGGCGTCACGGGTTTGGTGAACTAACTGCATTGTTGAGTCTCTCTCTGCTGGAGCAACAAGGTGAGCGTTAGCTTCCACTTCTGTAAGAATATTGCATTTAGGATTTTCAGCTGTAAAAACTCCAGCTTCTATCTCTGAAGGTTTGAAATCAATTGCTAGAAGAGTAGACAGGCTTGTAATTACAGTTTCCACAGTCTGTTCAAATGTCTGATCAAATTTCTTCTCTTTTTCAAGAAAGCTGGTGGACTCCTTTGGTTTACTCCTGCTGCAGTGGCTTTGAACCCACAGTAGAAATGCACAGGATCACATCTGCACACCCGGGGGGCCTTGTTCTTCATCTATCGCAATTAAAATCATACAACAACCGAGAGGCCCTATTTCAGCATTCTGTGTGTAGACCTGAGAAACATCAGCAATTCTTTTACACAGCACGTCTACGGGAATCTCAAAGCCACACTTGTATTTCCAATTAGCTGCCTCACAGCGTGCCCTCTGCACCTGGGATCTGCTGTCAGCTGTCACTCCCGTCATCTCACAGCTAATGTTTTCCGTTATCTCGAATAAGTGAGTCACTGTGCTGGAATCCAGTAATTTATCAGGTACTTTCTTTTGTGTGACAACTACTACACAGTCTTTCTCTCTGACAGCTATGGATGTAAGGCCACCCTGGTTAATAACCTTAAAAGCATATTCTACTTGTGCTTCAGGTGAAAACATGGTAATGTGGTGGTTGAAACAGCACTGGAACCATGGGACATGTTGGTGCACCCACTACTTCAAGAACAGTATCTGGGCCCCGTCTTAACTGATGTTGAATGTCAAAGTCAACACAGATCGAAAGTTGAACATGTCTGATGGCCATGTGAGGGAACTTTATTCTGATAGCTCAGAAGCCCACATTCAGGCTCACCTTATTATCACCTTCCATCCCATGCTCCAGCTACTGCAGACTACAACAGTTCCTTGAGGTGCTGTTTAAGCATCATTAATTACCTTTGGGTACTCTCCCGAGGGGTACTGTCTGCACACCACCACCCACTCTCTCCTTCCCTTTCCTTATTTCTGGCTGGCACTCTGGGTGCTGAGTTTGCAGTGAACAGATTATACTATGCATACGGTCCCACAAAACCAAGGTGCACCCAAAAATGGGGAGACCAACAGAATATTTAGAATACACTATTTAAATTTTAGCATGCATATAACTTTTGTGCCATTTTGAAAACAAAACTTTTATTTTGTACTTTAGCAATTACTTTTATTCTGAGTTATCCGAAGCAAAGAGGATGAGAAGTGTGGAGGGCAGTGCGACAGTTCAGAGCCTCGGATTCAGCTCTGCAATCCCAAGCCCTTCAAGTCTACCACCTCCATGAAACTCAGCCTGATCCCTGACACCGAGCCAGCCCTGCCTTCCTGTGCTGTGGACACATATCTCTTGTGGTTCTTATTACATATTGTTATAGTTGATTGTTTACAAACCCTTTTCTTTGCAGACAGAAAGCTCTGTGAGGGCAGGGACCATGTCCTCTTATCCACGTAACTACCTGCTGCCTGTCTTCTTACCTCTGTGCTGTCCGCTCCGAGAACACTGTGCAGTGCAAAGAAGACACTTAATGCTCCTTTGCTTCATGAACGATAAAAAACACTTTCCCTGGGCACCATGACAGCAGCCTCTGTGACTTCAGTAATGTCTGGATATAGGATTTTGAATCTACATGAACTCTGAGGTTGGGCAGACGGTCCATCATTGTGTTCTTGTTCACTGGGTCAGTCCTCTCCCGGATGTCGAGGGATGAGTGTCTGCAGTGAAGCTGCTGGCTGACAGGCCATGGTGGCCCCCGTTTCTCAGCTCCGTGTTTAGAGATGGCTGAATTCAGGGCCACTGCCCTGACGCTTTGTGGCATGGAGGCATGGCCCCCTTTTTTTTTTTTTTTTTTATTAATGACAGCTGTATTTATTCAATCCTTGGATATTTTGTGGTTTACAAATGTGAACTGTAATTTAAAATGTAACACTATCAGATTAGAAATATTATGCTCACTTAACAGGCAAAGAAACGACAGCTCAGCAACATTAAATGGCCTGCCCAAGACACCGGGTTATTAAGGGCAGAGCAATCCTTTTAAAATTGAGATCGTGTCTCTGTGTTCACAATTCTCCGATGGTGCCCCATTTTTTTCTAGAGTAAAAGCCCAAGTCTTTAAAAGGCCTACAGGTCTGTATGTCTGCCCCATTCCCTACTTCCTCTCTGACCTCATTTCCCATCAGTCTCCTGCCTGCTCTTTTCCTTACAGGCCCCTTTCTCTGTTCCCAGGCCTCCTAGGTGCTCCTTGAAGGAGCCAGGCTTCTCTCTCTGGAGGGCTCCCTTTGGGAAATGCTCCCCTCCAGACAGCCTCCAGGCTCATTCGCTGCGTTAGGTCTCTGTTCCCCATATCAGATTTCCAGGGGAACCACCTGGACCACCCTATTTGAGGATACTACGCTCCATCCCCTCTGCCTCCAACCAATCTGAATCTCCACACCCTGCTCTCTTTTTTCTTTTTTTTTTTTCATAGCACTTGAAGCCTTCTAATATACTAAAGGATTGACTTGTTGGTGTTCTTATTTATCTTCTATATTAGAATGTCAACTCTACAAAGACCAGGATCTTGCTCTCTGATGTATTTCAAGCACCTAGAACTGTCTGCTGATATTTAGTGAGGAGACCAATCAGGGTTACACAAAGTATAACTTACTAGCTAACCTGGATTTTGTTCTTATAGTGTTCTCTTATGGCTTTTTTTTTTCCCTGATTTTTTCATGGCTAGGTATACTTCAAGATCCTGCTGTGAAAAATATCCCAATTTTCCTCATAGTGTTTGGTTTTTGAAGGATTTAAAAATAGAATCCTGCGCCCATCAGCAATGTCCCATAAAAATATTTAAGAAGCAAAATGAGTTTCAAGAAAGAATATGAATAACTTCTATAGTAGAACTCAGGAAATATTTGTTGAATAAAATCATACTCTGGGACTTTATTTTTAGGTTGAAATGCAGTTTGTAGGTCCACTTGAAATTCTTGGGCCTATAAATCTATAATTATCTATATTATCCATATTGGTATAACAGAAAAGGCAACCTAGAAGTATTTTTCTCTTCAGAAGCAGTGTAACATTAATAGAAATGTAAATATACTACAGTGATACATAGTATAACTTCACATGTCACTGCTGAATATTCATACCCATGTGCTTTTCCAAATGTCACCTTTATCCTAGTACCTTATATTGCTAGTATTGTGGGGTCATATAGTGAAATTTCAGTCATGAGACCATTGTTTACTCAATTCTAAATCTTAGGAGATTTAGAATAATAGCTCAGAAATGAGTTCATATCAAGAACTAGGAAATAATCTCACTGAATTCCCATAGAAATAAAAGATAACATTGTAAAAACCTTTCTGATGCACCTGTGAACATATTCCCATTACATTTTTTCTAGACTATAGCATTAAGATGCTAGAATATTTGAAAAAAAAATTGTTTTTATTGAGAAAAAGTTCAAGTGTTTATATTTGCAACATATATTGGTTTCACAGTAAGATATCCTCTGGAGTTTTTAAAACAATATTCTAGTTGAAGAGATAATTTTAACATTTTGAACAGGAAATTGCATTTTCCTGTGTATTTTTACCAAAGTAGGTATAATTTATATAGCAAATGTTAGCATAATTGAAGATTACAGATTCATAGAGATTGTATAACTTCACTGTGATTGCTGTTTATTTTACTTTTTGGTGTTATGATTTTCCTAACATGGAACAGAAAATTTGGGAAACCAGAATAAATAATCCTTAGTACCCATAATAGAAATAAAGAGGCCCATTCAAATATAGCATCAGAGGGAGTGAAGCTTACTTTTTCTTTTTTTCCTAAAAAGAGTTAGATCTAGAGTTTTCTGTGAAATACCACATTCTGAAAAAAAAAAGGCCCCATATACCTTTAAAATTCCCTCAGTTACATAAAAGACTTTCACAGGCAAGAGAAGATACAACTCCCCTTTTTAAAAAAATTCAATCTTTACTGTATATTTTTCATTACCATTTAGTCCACTTATACCTCCTTCAATTAGTCTTGTGTGGATTTGACTACCTTGTTGGTGGCATGCCCTAGCAGCGCTTTTCAAATTTTTGGATTTCCATCCACAATGAGAAATGCACCTAATATTGTGACCCAGCACACACAGACAAGAAAAACATTCCGTTCTGGGTTAACACGGTAGATTGAACACAGACATCTATTTTTGATCCTTCAGAAAAACCCACTAAAAACATACTGATGAGAAACTTTTTAAAAAGACATAAACTCATAAAAGGATAGAATAGGAGAGGAGGCAGCGGCAGCATAATTTTGGAAGTAAGAAAGCAGATGGACAGTTACCTAACTGACTAGCTGACACCAGAGAGAAAATCCTATGCCAACACTGGGAAAAGCTGAGAAACAACAAAATTTACACTTCAGAAAACTCAAAAGCCTCAGGAATTGGCAGCACTAGGGACCTCTGTTTACATTTTAACAAGCAGGTCTTGTGCAATCTGCCCCACGCCCTTGGGCATGTGCGTCTCTCTTTGCCAGCACGGGACTGACTGGAAGTCTTTGAAATAAGGGTCATCAGGCACAGATGAGGATGGGTATCCTGCCAAAAGTTGGGGTATCAAGTGACTGTATACAACGCGAACATCGGGAACCCACTGGCATCCTGTCACTAATAACAATGGCAGCAGGACCTTACCCTCCAGCTAGGAGTTTGGGTAAGAACTTTCTGTGGAATCCGAGTAAGTCCAAGGAAAAAGGGATAAATATACCGACACTACAAATTTTCCAAGAAATGGCTGACCCAGATCAACCCATGGGGAAGATCAAAGTTGATTGCCTCCAGCCACATGCTCCGCAACGCCAGTCACCCTTCTCATCTTCCACACTTCATTATGAGGAGACATCCAAGGTTTACTAAATCTCTGAGGAAAATTTCGCATGCAAAGACAGAGATCAAAATGAACTAGAAAGAAAGAGAAATGAAGGAAAAGAAAATTTCAAGTTCCTGTCATCAATGGCGTCACAGAGATAAGGCGAGATGCTATATCTGTGAAGCAAACATAGGAAGCTAAAACAGAAGGACACTTAGTAAACAACCGCCACAATAAAAAACATCAGAAATGATAGCAGAAATAAAAACCTGTTACAGGTCCATCATTTTGTTCATAAAGTTGGTCAAAACTCCTAGGAAGTAGAGCTAAAAGTTTATAAAAAGGTGGAAAATAGGAAAGAAAAGATAAGAAAATGAAAGGACCAGTCCACAAGTCCAATAGCCAAATAATGGATTTCCGTAGGAAACAACAGAGGAAAGGAAGGGAGGATGTCGTTAAACAAATAGAAGCAACGAAGTACTCCAGAACAGAATGTCATAAATCACCAGTTTGAAATGACCCCTTGAGTATCCACTATAGTGGATAAAAATACACTCATACCAAGAAATATCACTATGAAAATTCAGAACACTGGGGACAGAAAGTGAATTCTCCAAGCTTCTAAAGATAACAAGCAAACACCCCCGCTGCTCACATACGAACGTTAGAATTGGCTGTGGACTTCCCAGCAACACTGAAACAAGTGCACAGGGTGCAATGCTTTCAAAATTTTGAAGGGACATTATTTCCAGCCTAAATTCTATACCAAGCCAAGCCATCAGGTAGCGTGAGGATGGAAAAAGGCCATTTTCAGACACATAAGGCCTCAAAAAAGTTTGCTTTCCTTGCACTCTTTGTCAACGTACTGGATGATGTACCTCATCAAAATGGGAAAGTAAACCAAGAGAAAGGAAGACCCAGGCACAGGAGACACAACTGGAACAGGACGAGGTGAAGGAAAAGCCTGTGTGATCAGAGGGCACCAGGAAGGGGGTTACTGGTCCAGGTAGTGTCAGCGAGGGGATAGGCACATTGACAGCGGTCAGTGTCACACCTGTCATCAAACCATTTCTTTGGTCTAAAAAAATATAGGTGTTTTATTTTCTGAAATAAGAATCAATCAAGGTAGCCTTGGCTAGTGTGGCTCAGTGGATAGAATGATGGCCAGTGGACCAAAGGGTCGCAGGTTCGATTCCCAGTCAGGGCATATGCCTGGGTTGTGGGCCAGGTCCCCAGTGGGGGACACATGAGAGGCAACCACACGTTGATGTTCCTCTCCCTCTCTTCCTAACCTTCCTCTCTCTCTAAAAATAAATAAATAAAATCTTTAAAAAAATAAAAAAAAATCTTAAAGAAAAAAAGAAAAAATCAAGAAAGACAGGAACAGGAGATCCTGTGAACAGGAAATTTAATCTAGAAGAAAATAGAAAGAAATTAAAAAGATAATGGCTGTGCAGCAGGCTTAGAGGGCAGTCAGCTTAGCCAAAAGGAGGATGGAGGCTTTCAGCATGAATTCTCCAGGAATAATCACAATAAACTGATCGGTTACCTGATGTAATTGGCTCTGTTGGAAATTTTAGTAATATAATTTTGAAAAATGTGGGAAGAATTATGAGTGACAACAATGGTAACAAGTAGGGCATTTACTTACTACAGGAAAAGCAAAAGAAAAAAGAAACCATCAGTACAGTATAACACACGTTCATAACGCAGATACTGAATTTTGACTTATCAAATGCAAGACCTAGATTAGAAGGATCCAAGGGTCTGCAGAAGGGAAAAAGTGAAAAGAAAAGCTATATCTTCACTTAGTAGGATTGGGATTAAACAGGTTCAAAATGGTTAGTCAGAAGTTAAATAGGCACACATACTATTGAAAAAATATGGGAAATTGTAACTATCAGAAGAAACAGATAAAAAATGGAAATTGTGGTTTCTGGAAAGAGGTCTGGTGGTAGAATGGGAGAGTTGAGGCAGGGAACCCTCGTATTCTGTTATAAAGGGCTAAATTATTTGACTTTAAATCTATTTTGTTATTTTAAAATTAAACTTTCAATTTTGTAAATTGTAATCATCCACTTAAATTTGTAATTGTAGATTCCCATGCAGTTGTAAGAAATAATACGGATCCCGTGTACCCTTTGCTCAGCTTTCCCCAACTACGTTATCTAGCAGAGCTGTATAGTACACCCTCACAGCCTGGATCCGAACATCGACACAGTCAGGATACGGAACATTTCCATCCTCACACGGAGGCCTCATCTCACCCTTTTAGAGCCACACTCCCTCCCTCCCATCTGATTTCCATTTCTATAATTTTGTCATTTCAAGAATGTTATATAAATAGAATCACATAGTATGTGACCTTTGGGATTGACTTTTTTTTTAAACTCAGTGTAATTCTTTCAAGATTCATCCAAGTTTTTGTGCATATTGACAGTTTGTTCACCTTTATTTCTGAATAGTATTCCACAGTCTGTTGAAGGTCATGTGGGTTTTTCCCAGCTTTTGGTTATAATGAATAAAGCTGCTATAAACATTCATGTACAGGTTTTATATGAGCACAGATTTTTATTTCTCTGGCCCGGGGTTTTTAACTCATTTTTATTTAAATGCCCAAGAATACAATTGCTGGGTAATATAGTAACTGCATGTGGAGTCGCACAAGAAACCACCACCCCCTGTTCCAGGGCGACTGTCCTGCTCTGCCTTCCCACCAGCAGCACAGGGGCGGCCCAGGCCCTCTGAAATATTCTCCCAAGCATTTTGTGCTGTCACTCTTTTTTATTTTAGTCCTTCTGATAGGTCTGCAACGATATTGCCTGTGGTTTTGTCATTTCCCTAATGACTAATAATATAAAACATCTTTTCACGAGCTTATTTGCTATCTCTATGTCCTCTTTGGTGAAATGTCTGTTCAGTCTTTTGCCCATTTTCTAATTCATTTTCTCACTCACCTTTTTTTTTTTTTCACTGTTGAGTTTTGAGAGTTCTTTATATATCCTAGATACTAGTTGTCTCTTGGGTATGTGGTTTACAAGTATTTTCTCTCATTCTGAAGCTTGTTTTTCATCCTCTTAATACTATTTTGCAGCATGAAAGTTTTTTAATTTTGATGAAGCCCACTTTATCAATTTTCCTTTTATGAATCATAATTTGGCTACCAAGTCTAAGAACTCTTTCCTTAGTTCTATATCTTGATGATCTTCTCTTATGTTTAAAAAATGGTTTATAGCTTTATGTTTTACAGTTAAGCCGATGATTCATCTTGTGTTATTTTTCATTATTTGACTTTCTACTTTCTATTCTGTCCTACACCATCCCATCCGACTCCGTACCTTCCCATCTCATCTTATAGCTTTCCACATCACCTTGCTTTACTTCATTAAAACATGCTAATCCTAACTCATTAATTTAATTTTATGGCATTCTACCATAGATTGAAAAGCACTGTAGACACATCTTTTGTGCCTGGTGCACTTTCCTCTTTTTTACTTCTCTTCAATCTATCCTATCTCATCATCAATTCTACCTCAGATGTTTAAAAAAAAATCACCCACTGCTCTTTGATGTGAAGGATGAAATCTCTTTTTTTGTCCTGAGTTTTCAGTTTTCTTATTGCCCCCCTTCACATGCTTCCCTACCAGCTGGTTCACAGAAATGCACACAGGTGGCAACCCACTTGACTTGGAGTCCGAAGGAACAGTGGTCCCTCTCATCTGAGGGGATACGTTCCAAGACCCCCAGTGGATGCCTGAGGCTGTGGATAGGCCAAAACCTATAGGCACTATGTTTTCCCCTATCCATATACACACTTAATGGCTTGTCTTTGGCATTATTATTCCTCTTGAGCTTTGGGGTCATTATCAAATAAAATAATGGTTACCTGAACACAGGCACTGCAATACCGGCAGTCGGTCTGATCACCAGGATGGGTACTAAGTGACTAACAGGCCTGCCGACCGCAGGAAACTTGGTTACAATCAAAATAGCGATCTAACCATGTTCACCAAATACAGTAACCAGCATTCTGTTGATTTGGCAAACTTGATTTTTATTGTGTTTATTCTCAGGCTTGCTAATTAGAAATACTAATGCACACTAATGAGGGAACTTAATAATAAGACACTTCTGCATTTTCTTTTTAAGATCAAAGATCCAACTTACACTGAGTAGATAATTCATGCATTATCAACATATTAAATTACATTAATTATAATATGAATTTCTCTAAGATTCTTTTTTACATTAATTTTTTCATTACCATTTATTCCCCTATACCTTCTCCCACCTCCACTCACTGCCCTCCCCCCTAAGATTCTTTATTAAGGATTGTCAAATAACCTTACTTATTGGCTAGCAGAAATGCTGGAAAAATTTCATGGAAGAGTTCCTAACAATTAAAAGGACTCTTTCTGTTTTGAGTGATGATATGAAGCACTAGAGAGTTTTCAGAAATAATTAATATCATCTATAGTGCTAAAATTGCTGATCACACCATAATAATGGCTTAATAACTGCCCATAAGGTAAAGAGAAAAAAATATGACCTTTTTTCTTTCTCCTTTTTAATTTCATGTTACTATATTGACTATCTTTATTCAAATGGGAACACTGAAGTATGTTTTCATGTATTCTTTTAAAATTATTGCAACTATAAAAATGCAAGGGTTTCATTACCTTCTTAAGAAATCACCCACATAGCCATTTTATTAAATACCTCAGCATTCCGTGATTCAGCAACAAACACTTTTAATAACATCACACTCTGTGCTGCAGTGATACATCTTATTTGTGTGTGGGCTTTCCACAATCCCAGAGCAATTTTTATGAATAAGGTGTAATGAATTGACCCCTTAAACAATAAGTAATTTATTTCTTCATTAGCTATTCATCATTCATTCATTCACAATAAATATTTTCTGAGCAACTATTACTTGCCCCAAGCTGGGCTGTCTAGTGAACCAATACCTCTCTTCCAGAACAAATGAACTACTTGTGCCATCTTTAATAAAGGGAATGATCCCTGATAAATAATAATGGCATGAGGTATAGTAAAGGTAATGTTGTTCTTTTTGTGATCATATCAATTATTCAACAAGAGGACTCCTAAAACTCAGTCTAAGAATAAAGGGATAAAATTTGTATGAACATAATTTTCAAACTTCTGTTTACCATAGGTAGGAGCTACCATCTGGTGCTAGAAGAAGAAAAGATGAAAACATGCAAATTAATCAAGCCTAGCACTTCAACTCATGAAAATTAGCATTAATGAATTAATAAATCATAGCAATACACGTATGTATTCTCAATAATAGATATTATGCTGAACATTGTACAGTCATCTTACACATACTCTATCTTGTTATTTTATACACAGCCTTATTAGGTAGGTATTATTCCTGCTACTTTAAAGATAGAGAGAGAGGCAGAGTGCAATGAGGTTAAGTTACTTGCCTCATCTCACCCAACCTAGTGAGCGGATGAGAATTTGAAACTAGTTCCATTTTATTTCAAGACTGGTTTTCTCACCACTGTGTCAAATTAATTCAATTATCGTAAAAACTCCTTGAGAACTCACTATACTTAAGGCACTGAGTCTTTCCGATAGGAAAAAAAAAAGACATAAAACTCCCAACTTTGTGAAAACACAAACTGACTTTTGTAGGCATTTGTAGTTCCACTAGTAAATCATCTAAGGGTTTGTCATTAGTGCAAGGTAAGTCGTAGACTAGCAGGACTGCCTTTGTTAGAACAAACGTTCAGGTAATCCTAGCAAAGCAAAGGCCGACCCGACCACATGCAGATAACTGGGGCAGTCGCTGGTGGCAGGCAACGTCTCACTCCTCCTTGCACAGCAAAATGACCAACCTGGGTCATATGAGAAGGTATCAGTGGGTTGCTCTTGCCATTCTAGACCAAGACAGACCGCACTTCACTTCAGTGAGAAACATTCTGAATCAACAACAAAGTGACTTAAAAATAAGTTAATTTTCAAAAGTTTGAGATCTGACGTCTTTGAATCATATTCAAGGACAACTGACCTCAAAGCAGTCATGGTTTTCAATGTCTGACAAACGATAGAATCACAAATCTGCATCATTCATTAGTCAAGTCTTTTGGGGAATTTGAAATAAATCTGATTTTTTTTCTCTCAACTTTCAATTCATATTAGCCTAACAGTAATACTGCCAGGAAATTCCAATGTGTAAACCATTTTGACTAAGCTGGCCAGAGATGGCAATGCTTTGTTGCTTTTAAAAAAAATGATGAGAATTGCTGGTGCATTACCTTAATTGACACTTGAAGGGATAGGGAGAGAATATTTGTCATGTATATGTAATGACAAAGAGGCATACCTTGAGCAGATTTGCCATATTAACTGAAAAAAGAAGATAACTCATTTGAGCAACACTAAACTTATAGCTGATTTACACCAAACTTCATTTATTAGTGATGTGACGTGTATGAAAGAACATGCTGAGGACTATGGTAGAACATAGAGAGCTTTGGAATTACATTTAAATGCAATTTCAAACCCCAACTCCAGCATTTGGACTGAGCTACATGAAAAAATTATTTACACTTTTGAGTCTCAATTTTCTCATTTGCAAAATGGCGATATAGGTATTGAATGAACCAATAGAAAATGCAGAGTCAGTGCCTGACTTAGGTTAGGTGCTAACAATGCTATTTTATTCCCTGTCCTTCTTAGGCTCCAGAAGTGAAGGAAAATAAAGGGAGCAATAAAAAATGAATTAGACACTAACACATTGGTTCATAGAACCAATAGGATATTGCAAAGAATAAAAGCAAATAAGCTATAAACAATGGGGTGGTGGGTTGCAATTCTGGCTACATTTCTTGGAGCTCCTCATCTTAAGAAGTGGAGCCTGTTTCCTCAGTCCTTTCATGTGGACTGTCCTTGTGATTTGCTTTGACCAGCAAGATGCAGTGGACATCACTCTGTAAGAGTTTAAGCCTAAGCCTCACTAGGTCTTGCAGGTTTAGCTCTTATTCCTCTTAGGAACCCACCACCACCACCTGAGTCAACCCCACCTGCTGGACTGAAAGACCACGTGGGGCAGAGAAGAGTCAGCCCAGCTGAGGCTCCTTAGGCCGGTCAGCACCCAGGCAACCCAGCAGCTGATCCCAGATGTATGAGTGAATCTAGCCAAGACCAGCAGTACTGCCCAACGGAACTGCGGGCCTAAATAAAGAGTTGCTGTTTTAAGCCACTGAATAAGGAAGGAGGAGATAATTTTGCCATAACAGATAACAGATACAAATATAAGAAGACATGAGGTCATGACATTTTTCGACCAAAATAAAATCATGGGAACACAGGTTCAGATCAATTTTGGGAAAGATTAGTCACTGACTCCAACGGAATGATGTGGTGCAGCAGTTGCTACTGCATTAGATTAGTGAAAATGCAAATTTCTCACTACTGGGAGTTAAAGATTTCACGTGCAAATGAATCTTTGTAACTAGAGGTACAGAAATTAATTTTCCCCAGTTAATATTCTTCTGAGGTTTCCTGTAATTTTGGAATCCAGGAGCTCTTGTTATGCATTGTATATGGCAACAGAAGGAAAAGCTGGCAAGAGAGGAAATGCTAGGAAAAATTAGACATTGAAAATAAAACAAAAGGAATTTGGGACAATGTAAGTGAGTTTCATACTGCAGATAGGAGAAATCAATGCCTGGGTGATGTGTCTTTTTCCTGTGTCAGCCGTCCATTGCAGAAAAAGGATCCTGGCCTTTCCCTAACTTTTTTTTATCTTCTTTACCAACTAGAGCAGGAAAGCGATTAAATATAATTTTAAAATTGTGTCATATTGGTTTCTCTTTGTGAAGCAGACAACTAAGTGTGCCTTTGAAGGAAATAATTTGAGATACACAAATGAAAAACCACCATGCAGCTACAAAGTGCTTCTCTTAAATATGGCCTAAATTTTGTCATTTGTGTAATGGGTAACTTTGTGCTTATTTTGTGCCCATTTCAGAGGTCACCCACAGGTTATTTCTGAAAAGTGTGAAGTCTGAAGAGTAAGGAGGATGCCTTTTGTTCCCCCCCGATTTCAATCAAGACTGTAATTGGGGTGGGACTGGGTGGTAAAACTTATAGACAAATAGCAAGTTCTTTGAGGTGGCAGTCATCACGTCGACTCATTTTGCCCCTTTTAGTGCCCAGGAAAATGCTAACCCTGAGAGCAGCCCTCACATACTTGTTGACCCGACTGGAAACAGGCCAGTGGAAGATTTACCCAAATTCTGCGAATGCTCCATTCTGGAGCTGACACCTACACCTCGTAATAACAGGTGGGACACGTGACATGCTTCGCAGGAAATTGAGGGCTGCAGCTGACAGTGGAAAGGGGAGAGAAAGAGGAGGACTCCGAGAGGTGATAAGCAATGGGAAGCACTTTTCTCTACGTCAATGAGAGATGAGACAAGGGTCAGGGCAGGAATTGTGTTCCCAGCATTCCCCAGCCAACCCTTCTTGCCCTCTTCCACGTTTCAGTTTGGAATTTCCAGGGAGGGTAAGGGTTAACAGTTAAGGAAGAGCCAGAGGAGTAGTTCCAGAAAGTCAGGTATGGAAGAAAATTTCGTAGGGGTTGTCTGGCTTAATCTCTTTTAAGGGCCCAGAAATCCCTGAATGTTGACCATCAAGTTTGGTTTGAAGGCTTCCAATGGTGGACTCCATTCTACTGGCATGGGGTCTCTAATTGCGAGACTACCGTGATATCGAGCTAAAAACTGCTATAGCACTGTTGGTTCTGGTAATGCCCTTTGAAGTGACCAAGAACAGCTCTTGAACAACCTCTTGAAGCAGCTGAAGATGGGCCGCACATGGTGAAAAATAGAGCCCTGGGGTAGAGGTCAGAAGAATTTGGTTTTCCTACTGACCAGTTGGTTTCCTGCTCTCTCATTTTCTTTCATCTGGTCGTAGTAATCAAATACTCAATACTTTTAAAATACCACTTTTGAAAGGCTGCACTAAGAATGGAATATAAGCCCTGGCTGGTGTAGCTCAGTGGATTGAGTGTGGGCTGCGAACCAGAGGGTCTCCGGTTCGATTCCCAGTCAGGGCACATGCCTGGGTTGCAGGCCAGGTCCCCAGTGGGGGCCATGTGAGAGGCAACCACACATTGCTATTTCTCTCCCTCTCTTTCTCCCTTCCCTTCTGTCTAAAAATAAATAAATCAAATCTTAAAAAAAAAGAATGGAATATAATAGTTTAGTTCTAACGTGGTCAAGGTTGAGAGTATGAGCTATACATAATACATAGGACACTGGACATAAACTGGTTAAGCTAGTGGTCACAGACCCAAAGGCATTAACAACAGTCAGGAAAAGGAAGCTTTTGAAAGGGATGGGGAGCTGGTGGTGGGGGTTCTGGCAAAGACAACAGGGAATGGTGGAAATCTGCCACTTGAAAGACATACCTGATTTAAAAGCATTTGCGGTGGCCGGCCACTAAGGTGGCCCCCAATGATACCCATCTCTTGGTATCCAACCCTTTGTACAGTCCCCTTCTACAGTGTCCCAGGTTGGTCTGTGTGTCCACCAGCATAAGGAGGAAGTGCTGGCATGTCACTTCTGAGGTTAGGCTATCAAAGACTGCAGCTTCTGTCTTGGGTGCTCTCTCTCAAGCGTGTACTTTCTCCGTCAGCTGCACGTCAGGAGGACCTTCAGGCTACCTATAGAGTGGCTGGTGTAGAAGGAAGTGAGGCCTTCCGGCAAATGTTCTAGTCACCTTGGAAACGGAGCCTCCGCCCAGGTGAGCCTGGAGATGACTTCGTGCCCAGCGAGAGTTTAACTGCAACCCCATGAAAGGCTGAGTCTGAACCACCAGCCAAGCTGCTGCTAGATTCCTGGCCACAGGCACTGCAAATTTCTAATTGTCTGTTGTTTCAAACTGCAAGTTTGGGGCCAATTTTTATGTAACAATAGGTAACTAATACAGCATTCTAATTCATTTTAAAGCATGAACGTACATGCATGCACACACACACTTTCCTGTGCCAGTGAAACAAAATTCGGAGTTCCAGTTTACAACCCTGAGTTTCTCAATAAATCCTGGATCTGTGGAAACCAGAAAGGTATGGCTTAAGGTCATACTCAGTTCATTTGGCAGCTTAGAGTCTGCTCGAAGGGAGGAGATGGAATCCACTTATAGCTCATATCTTAGGTAGAAAGGGGTTTTCCCCACCAATAGAAACAAAGCATAGTGTTTCCTTTCACTGTAAGGTGACAACAAATATTGGGGCAGAACCTAGAATAACCTAGGCAGAAATACACAGTACTTGGATTAGAATAGAAAGCCAGGGGAAACTCTAGTCCAAACAAAATAGAAATGCATTTCTCCAGTTTTTAAAAACTAAGAACAGGTATTTTATGAAAAGCATTGGAAAAAGCAACCTATACCACAATATAATAAATACTCAGTCACTTAGAATCTATGACCAGAGATTGACAGGTATCTTCTCTCCTCAGAACACAGAGCAGACCTTTGGGAGACAGGAAGAGTGTTGCACACACAGGAGGGGGCCAAGGTTTGTCTTTGCATGAAGGACTGACTGACAGACCGACTGAATGAGGAACCTGGACGACTAAAGGAGAAATTAACCTTTACACCAGAAAATTCCTCCAGGTAATGGTTTTCACCAATTCCTTAGTGAAGAGCTGAAAGTGCATTTCAGAATCCTACTGAACACGCTCTGTAGGATTTGCAGAGAATTATGCTAACAACGAAGTGGTATCGAGGAAGCTATGGAGTGGTAATTTCCAGTGTTCAGAGTCCAGTCATTCTCAAGAAATCATTTTGTTCGCTCGTGAAAACAGAACCCTCGGGTTTTGTTACCCTCAGGTAGAGCTGACAGGAACACATTCCTCTGTTAGGGATTCTCTGCCAGGGATGTGTGAAGACAGGTGAAACTGAAGCCCCAGTAGAATACTGCTTTAATAAGAATTATTTCTGTTATGGAGTTACCCTATGACCCAGCAACCCCTCTTCTCAATACCTGCCTGAAACATGTGAAAACATGTATTTGTAAAGATGTACAAGTATGTCCCCCTATGTTCATTGCAGCATTATTCACAGTGGCCAAGACATTGAAACGACTGAAGCATCGTTTGACGGACGATTGGATAAAGGTGTGGTACATACACACGATGCAATACTTCTCCACCATAAGAAAAGATGAAATGCTACCATTTGTGGCAACATGTATAGATCTTGAGGATATCATGCTAAGTGAAGTAAGTCAGGTGGAGAAAGTTAAGGAACAAATGCTGTCACTCATGTGGGATATAAAAACAAACATAAACTCATAGGCACAGAAATAGTATGGTGGTTACCAGAGAGAAATGGGGGTGGAGGAGGGAATAAAGGTTAAAGGAGGAAAAATATAGAGTGATGGAGGGAGATTTGAATTTGGGTGGTAAACCCACAATGCAATGTAGAGGTGATGTATTATAGCATTGTACACTTGAAACCCATACAATTTTATTAACCAATGCCACCCCAATAAATTTAATTTAAAAAAGCGGTAAATGGGTTAATAAAACACTTATTTCTGTTAACACAATGTAGAGTCATTACCAGGTAATTTCTGAAAATGTCAAACTGAATCAAAGTGAACTCTGAATTTCTGAAAGGAAGTATGATATACTGTGGAAAATTTTGATTGATGTCTAGCTGAGGCTGGGCCATCTATATGAAAAATCAGGAAAAACGTTAAGTGCAAACACCAAAACAAAAATGTCAAGTGGGAGACTGAGAAAAACATGAGGAAAGTATATGCCATTGACAAATCTGCATAAACGAGGACTAGGATTCGATGAAAGGCCCGCGTGCGTAAAGTAGTCGGATAGAAAATGTTCATAGCTTGTGATCTATGCCACTCGGAAGAAAACATCCCATTGTTGGTAAAGGAGCCTGTTAGTTTAGGGAAGTTGTCAAAATCACTGCACTGAAATGCTTCCTTCTTGTCAGTATTCTCGAACTCTTATGCTCACAATTTCTAACAAGACTTTTAGGAGACTGGTGGCTCCGGAAGACAGAGGTTGAAGAAGTTGCACCTGGCTGAGAAGGCGGGGCCTGAGGAGCAGGCAGCTGTGCGGGTGTTGACCCAGGCCCAGACGCCCCCTTGCCTTCCCTTCAAAGTGTGACTTTTTAAGGACTTGATTGTATATTCTGTGCCCTCCCACCCCCAGGTGCTACGGAGAGGGGGGCATTAGATAGAATTAAACCAGAAAAAAAAAGAAGGGGATGGACTTACTATCTTCAAGAAGAGCTGAGGTTCCAGCAGCTCATTCTGTGCATTTCTACTCTTTTGTTATTTTTAAGGGAGGCTGAGTTAGTTTTCATTAGCCTGAGAGGGAAGGAGTCTCCAAGGCAAGCAGCTTGAGGAGTAAGGCGTCTCGGGGCTGGTGAGGAGGCGAGGAGGCAACTGCACCCGTTCTCCCTTGGTGGGGTGTACAGGCTGGTGGCATGTGGAGAAGGATTACATAACCTAAATGCGAACTCATTTATATTTCCTCAGATTTTCCTTCAACCACTTTTTCCTTTTGAAATTCAGAGTTAGGCCTCTGCTCATGTCTCAAAAAAATTATGTGGCAAAAGAAAGCACAAAAAAGAAAAGAATTCTAAATCGGGCTTTTATGTTTAAAAAGCATAGCCACTTAGAGAAACAGAAATGACCTGTAGACAGAATATTTGGGAGAAAACATGTTTAAGGGCATTCTTTCCCCTCACTTTCTTGGCTCTATCAGAGACATCACTAGAGGTTCTTTTCCTAATGTCCAATCTCTGAACAGGGATCCTGAGATCTTTCTAGTTACAGCCCCCCTGTTACCCATGTGCTTCCGGGAGTCTGGCCCCAGATTCAGGTGCTGGGTCCTGACCAGTGACTGCGACTCCCATTGTCCTTGCCAGTGATCATTTTAGGCACGAGACCCAATTCTGCAACAGAAGACATGAAAGGACAGTTTTCTTCACTTTAAGAAGAGGTACCAGCATAAGGCAATCCCCTTTCTGCCTCTCCAAGTATTGTGTCTGGATAAGACGCTTGAAGCTGCTGTAACATTGTGCTCCCGGTCTGAGGAGGAGGCAGACGCAGAGACCGGCAGAGTCGAAGAAGACTGGGGAATCATAGAGAAGTGACCCTGATGGCCCTTGGCAGGAGCTGTCCTACCTCTGAACTTCTTTATATGTCGTTTTATATGTTTTATTATTGTTTACGATTTTTGAATTTGCTTCTTTTGTGCCCTGCAACCAACTGCATCCTAACTGGCTGAGCGGAGAAAGGAACATGGAGGAGAGAAGAGATATTAGCCGTGCCTGAACAAGGGAACTGGGAGGCATTTTGCATCTTCAGCCCACCCAGCCTCTGCTCAGGTATACCCCACACATGCCCTGCACCCAGGTCCGGCTAGTATTTCTCATAAACACCTGGTGACGCTGTGCCCCCACAGCAGCCAGCATGAGCTCTGAGAATTGCCCAGCAGCACTGATGTGCTTCCCCAAAGTGAAAACAATGGCAAATATGCTAAACTGTGCAGGTTATGCTTGTTTGTAGGACAGATTCCTTCAAGCACTGCATGGTGGAACTACCTCAAACTACCTCCTCATCCTTCTCTATAGAGATGATTGTACTCTGAGTGTACTTCTGAAAGGGGTTCCCAAGTGCAGCAGGGTCCACCAAGTACAGCACTCCTAGGTAGCGAACCGGTTACCAGGAATCTGGACTTTCCCCTCGCTGTACTTTAGTTTCACTCTTGACAGTTTTGGCTGCTTGGGATCCCTTTTACTTGCAGTTTGCCACTTCTCATTTGCTCATCTGTTGTTGACAGCTGTCCATCTCTTGACATGCCTTTTGCCTCTTGAAACAGGCCTCAGATGACCACCCTTAGCCTCCCTCTGAGCTAAACAGACACAGCCCAATGCAGCTGCTATTGAGATTCTTCCCAGATGCTTGTCATCTAGAGGTCATTTCCCCAATTTACCTAATCTCCTAGCTCTGGCAGTCTTTGAAGGTGATGTCGTTCAGAGGTTTGGCAGCTGAGGCTGGGAGAAAAACGGGATGGGACAGTGGCAAGGTCCAAAGGTTTATATGGGAAAAAGATCTGACCCACTGAAGCTGGAAGAGTGAGAGCAGACGGGGGAAGGCAGTGGGGAAAAAAGAAGATATCAAAGATGCTTAAAGGCAAATTGGTATGCCCTGTGGGAGCGCATCTGAGCGGGCGACCTCCGGGAGGACGGTGAGCTAAGGCTGCCTAGGTCTGTACTGCGGCTCCCTCACTGGTACCTGTTAGACTTTGGGCAAGTTACTTAGCTTCGAAGTCTCAGGTTCCTCAGCCATAAAATGGGGCTAATCATGTGTTCACTTTATAGAGGTACTGAAAGAATTAAATGAAATAATGAAAGTAAAGCATTTAGGAGAATGCTTGCCACAGAAAAGGATCCGATAAATGTTACTTTTACCATTATTACTCTTAAGATAATGAGAAAAATAAAGATAAAAATATCATTTATCTTACCTAATTTCTTTTTTATTTTAAAAATAAAATTGTATAGGCTTAAATAATACAGCACGATGATTTGATATACATATACATAGTGAAATGAAGTTATGGTATAATTATGCAATGGAGTATTATTTCTTCCTAAAAAAGAAAGACATCTTGCTGTTTGCAACAATACGGGTGAGATGGGAGGACATCGTGCTGAGTGAAATAAGCCAGTCAGGAGAGAAAAAGCACGTGATTGCACTTACCTGTAAAACCTAAAGTCATATCCTCTCATTAAAAATATTATATGAAGAGGCTTAACTACTATTTATTGATTAGTGAAATATTTCTATCTCTTATTATTGGATTTATGAACTAAAAATACTATTCATATCGTATTGCTTGAGTTAAATTTGCTGTGGCGACACCGCACCAGTCCTTCACAGTTTCCTTCTTCCCTTCTTGCCTTTTGCACATTTCTGGCTTCAACACTCTCCGCTTCCCTGGTGCACACGAACGGGGACTGTTAGGGGGCAACTGCGCCCTTTTTAAGTGTAAAATGTGCATTTCATCCAGATTTACAGTAAAGAAAAACAACATGACATATTTTATAACCTTCTGTAAACATCATTAAACTATAAAAATAATACCACTCGTAGTAAAGGCTATGAGATTTCACAGTAATTGTTAAAATTTACAGATTAATCCTAAATTTCTTTTGTTTTTCTGTTATAGTATTTTTCAGTTACAGGCCCATTATTTTTCAAACATAACTTACTTATTAACTTAAAGGCCAACCTGAATTTCCAGTATTCTTTCTGCTGCTCAAGCTCTCTCCCTGAGCTGTTAGTGGATGACGAGATGCCTCCGACACGGAAAGGAGTGAGAGAAGTCGAAAAGGAACCCGAGAAGGGAAGGAGCAAATAGATCTGGAGTATGGGTGGGGCCAAATTAGGTTCACAGTTGTGAGTATGTGAAACAGAAAGTATTCTTGTATTATTATTTATTAATTATTATATTTTTTTCTTCAAATAACTGTAAACCTACTTTGGTACTACCCTCTATTTGGAAATTGGCTGCAGTGCTATATATTATTTTGCATGAGTAGTATGTGGGTTTTAGAAATACTTAAAACCTGGGGAGGCACTATAAATTAAAATGTATAATTCAGGAGTAAAGTTTACTTCAATTGAACTTCAGGGTTTTTTTTTTTTTTTTTTTTTTTTTGGTATGAAAAGAGAACTTCTGTTTTCGTAAGACCTAACGTTGAGTTTAATCAGTGGTAAAGATTCTGGACTACAGTACTGGATAAATGAGGAGTCAAGAATCATAGTCTCTTCCAGGTGGGCAGCCAACATTCCTACTTCAACGGAATAGCAATCAGGCCTCCCGTCACTTGGGGAGCTCAGAACCAATTGAGACGGACATCAACCAGAGAAAAGCAATTCCTTTCTAACAAAACAGAGCTGCACTTGTATGGAATGATGTAGAAAATGAATGGCAAGGGGCCTTTCCAATTTGTGGTCTGGTAGAGAATAGAACTTCTGTTTCTATCTGTCTGACCCTGTGACATCTTTGCAGTAACTGAAAATGCTGTGATGGATAGTACTGACTCCAGGAGTCTTTGAAAAATGCTTTTCCTCTGGCCAAACATACAAGTAGAATTCATTTTTCACATTCAGAATCCAGATTCTTTAAATACTATGTTTAGATGTGCTCAGCTGGCTGTAAGGACCTCACAGCACAGAGTCGGATGCTTTTTGAAGCTCAGGCTGGAAGCGTATGGACCCATTGTGGGAAGTGCACGCTTCTCGCACAGTGTGAGCCCAGAGGTGGTTGTAAGATACGGGTGCAGCCCAGCTTGCCCGGTGAGCTGGGGCTCTGCTCTGGGCTGGACAGTATCCCTCCTAAAATGACATGTTGCAGTCCTAATCCCCAGTACCTCAGAATGTCACTCTATTTGGAGATAGGGTCTTTAAAGAGATAATTGGGTTAAAATGAGCTCATCTGCATAGGCCCTAATCCAAAATGACTGGAATCCTTATAAAAGGAGGAAACCTGGACACAGATAAAGTGAAGACACAGGGAGAAGGTGGCCATCTACAAGCGAAGGAGATCTCAGGCTTCTAGCCTGTAGAAATGCGAAAAAGCAAATTTCTTTTGTTTAAGCCACCCAGTCTAGGGCACCTTATGGCAGCTATGAAGCCCAGCCCAGCAGCTCTATTTGTCGTGGGAGCTGCTAAACCTCATCAGACAATTTATGTTGACAGTCAAGAAGGTGGATCTCCAGTGCTCAGACCTGGTGCTCCTTCCACTGGGGAGGAAATCAGCGTTAAGGAGAGGGGTTTGGAGAAAATACAGGCGAACAAAATGAATAAATAAAACATAACTATGATTTCACCATGTGTAGGTAACTTCATACATTGAAAATCTTCCCAGATATTTTACTATAAAATATATAAATTTACATGCACACACACACACAGCAAATCGGAATAATTTACTTTTTGTGATCATCTTTTCATGTTAATAATTTCTAATTTATAGTATTATTACTAATGTCTGCTATTATTTCATTGTATCGATTATAACCTAGAAGTGGAATTTGTGGGTGGGATGTATCCAAGCTTAGGCTTATGTAAAAACTTTTGATATATGTTGCCAAATTGCCTTCCAGAGAGGAGGGATTCATTTATATTCAGAAAGTCTATTTTGAGAGCAACATAAAGCCCTGTAACTGGTAACTCTTGACTCAGCTGTTCAGAGGCTTTCAGCCAAATTCCTAGGGAGGAGAGTGTGCAAACGAGAGGACACTGAAAATCTGGGTTGCCAGGGGTTGATGGAGAAGTGTCCAGGGCTGGTACAGGGGCCACTAGAATTCTACCTTAGCAAAGTGACAGGCAGGGGGAAGCTGGCAGGATCCGCAAGACCTGCAGCCAAGATGGGAGCTGCAAGCCCCACCAGAAGGGCCACATCGGGCCAGCTGCTAGCCATCTACTTGGAAAGCATGGCGTCCATGGGGTTGTAGAGAATGAAGAAGTGGGAAGGGGGGACTCACGTTGCTCATTTAAGAGTGGGGATGTCCCTGAGGATCTCTGAATGGACCGGAAGGGACCCATGGACTGCGATTTCAGGGATTTTACTGCAGGGAGCCCAGGATTACTGTGATTATGGCTCCTGGTTGTTAATTTTATCCCCCAGGCTTTCGGGGCCTGGGAAAATACAGGTTATGGAAGGGGATGAGAGCAGAAGAACTGATAGCCTTCGCAGTTTTCAGGCCTAAATGGAAGATGCTGTTTGGTTTTGCTGCTTTGCCCAGTGTAAGAGATCCCAGGGGACATACTTAAAAGGAAAGCCAAGCTAATCTTAAATGAAAAAGAAAATGTTTTATTTTATAAACATGAAAATTATGTCGCACTCAATAAAATGTCTTGGCAAGTAGGCTTCTGCCACATAGTATGATAAAGAAAATAGGTTAATTCCTCTTGGGAGGACTTGAATTCCACTTATCATTAGATAAGAACTTGCAACAGGAATTTTTCTAGGGAAAATAAGCGGTGGTCTCTGATTTAGTAGTGAACAGAGCATAGTGGAAAGGACAATAGTACCTTATTTTTGTCCCAAAAGGTGCTGTTGCCCTTCTTAGTGTGTTTCGGGACACTCTCAGAGCACCTGATCTGGGCACGGGGCCTCTGCTAGCCAGACAGAGCCTACACATCAGGACAGTCACGCTGATCTTGACACAGACCTTGTCTGATAAATAAAAGTGTGTTGTAGGTATGAATGCAAGATTAACAACATTTTGTTTGATTTCTTTGAAATCTAGATTTGGCTGCCAAAGTTACTTCCAAGAGTAAACATATGTTTTGTACATTTGCCCACGGCCATGAATAAATTTCCAATAAAACAAACGAGTCATTCTTTCCCTGAGGTTGTTTCTTTCTATCTTCAGGTGGCACCGTGGAGAATTAATTACTTCATAATCTCACTCACTACAGCCTATCAAATTAAAAACAGTCATGGAAAAGCAGGGCTTACCGTCTATCATTGGTTTTGGCTGAGAACTTTTGATGCGCAGCGAGGGCCGGAAGCGGGTTCGGTCGTTGAAGCTCCAGCTTTTCTGCACTTTGGTGGGGCTGCCCTCGGCCGTGATGTCGGTGCTTGGGGACCTCCTGTCACCGACTGAGGCTTGTCTGCTCTTAATGCTCTGGCCTCTGGGGCTAGCCATGCGCACCCGCTCCTTAAAACTTAGCTTCTGACTGTGGACAACAGAGGTACGATTATTCCATTTCAAGCAATTTCTTCCATTCCACGTGGGTAAATAATTTGATGAAATGGTATATGGTCATATACATTTCAGTAAATAAAATGTTTCCAGCAAGTTGGAGCATAGCAATATATTTTCTCATACTGAAGATGTGAGCTTTGTTTAATCTCTCTGTTTACATTTATTTGAAGTTAATCTTACACTACAGCTATACACACCCTTCCTGAATCCTTCATAGAAAGGTCTGAAGTCAGGTACAGTAGTTCATATAGAAATTACACTGGAAATACCCAAGAACTGGTTTGGTGTTTGCTTTCAAAACAGATTTTAGCTTTCACCTCAAAATCTGTGACTTAAAAGAAAGTTACTTTTTTAAATTTGGGAGCATATCTCTGTATTTCTAAACATTTGTATAGGAAAACAGGGAGACAGTTACATATTCATATATGTCTACATTCTGCATGCATTTTATATTCCAGGCAAGGTTATGGTATCTATAAGTTCATGCACTCCCACAGCAGTTGATAGCACTGCATACATAATATTAAACATACAACACTTAACACCACACGTCTATTATATTTATATTCATTCTTGTGAGACAAAACCACGCCAGGTAGAGCAGCCCCAACATGTAACGAATGATGACTGATTAATGGAATGAGATGTTATGTGCACTAACACAGTTTCCTGCTATCAAACAGTGTACTGATTTGCTGTGGCAGCTACTGGTAAATTGCATTTGTTCAGATATTCAGTTCTCAGATGCCAGCTAGGATTGGACTGCTGTGGACCGATCAAGGAAGCATTAGCAACAGCAACAGAATCCAAAGTGCATCTCTATGTTTTCCTAATCGAGAGATGGGGTGTGATAGCGGGGGAAGGACAGGTGGGAATCCCAGAGACTTGGGTTTTGAAGTCCTCATCTCTCACCTGGAGACAAAAATAACAACATGGCTAAGGGAGTCAAATGAACTGTAAGAAGCTTTGCATACCCGTTTTGTTTGTGTGCTGGTTTCACTTGCAAACAGTGTGTTATTTACTAGAAAGTGACACTGTTACTGAGCGAGAGGGCCAGAACTTTTCAGGGCCTGAGGAAGTGAAGGGTGATGGGTTGGCGCGGAGTCACCTGGGGCAGCTGCTCTGGGATGCTGCAGCCTGCGGTCCAGCTGCAGCCTTGGTGGGGCACGGAGGCAGAGTTCTCATGGACACAGATTATCTGAGACGAAGTGGAGGCCTTGTCTTTTCCACTTACCGCAATGTCCACTGTCCCCAACTGCAGCATGCCAACAGCAAATGTGTTTAGTGGATATGTGTTTTGCAGCTAACAAGAAACAGTAACATTTATTTTTCCATGCCTAGTTGCTTAACAAATGATATTCTAGAAAAGACACCGCGTTTTATGTGTGTTTACATGAAAACAAATCAAATAATGAACTATGGTGATCAGAAAATCCTGGTAACAATAAACGAGTTGACCATGCAACTGACAGCTTCCCTCAGAAACGCAGACGTAGCTAAATCCAGCACGACTAGCTGAAGGCACATGCAAAGAACAGGCTGGGCAGCTCTGCCATGGGGTCGGGTGGGTTCGAGAGCCCTTTAAAACAATCCCATTGGCATAGGCTCTGTCTGTGCTGACAAGCATGTGATTAAACAGTAGATTACATTAAACAACAGCAACAATATCATAAAACTGCATCTTTTTCTCTCAGGCTAGGTTTTCCACATCATCCAAAGCCTTCAAATCATTTACACAAATCCTTCAAGGGACAGTGCCCAAAATGTCTACTCTTCTCAAGCTTTTTCTTTTTTTCTTTGTTGTAAAAATTCCAAATCTCTTTTCAGTGTTAGCACATCTGTTCCATCACTGAAATTTATGATGATCTGGTACAGGAACACATGCTTACCTCTGCACCTTTATTTAGATTAATGAATGGCTTAAGTTGACATAACTTTCATTGCAAGTGTTCTCACTATTCTTTATCTAATTGATTACCTTTTCTGGAACTAACAGAACCTAATTGCTATAGAAGGCTGTGTTTTAGTTAACATAAAATTATTTTCTCAGACTTTCAAGATCTCTCTCTTTCCTAGGCTTATTAAATGAACAGGAAACTGATAAATACATCATAAAACCATTTGATATGAAATTTAATTTTTCCTTAAAAAAATTTCAATTGCTAAAAAAGGGGAAAAAATCCTAAATAAGTATCAGCATCAAATCCACCATAGCTTATTTATAACAACAAAATATTAAAAAACAATTGCTCCCATGAAAATATTTTTAACAATTGCCCCTTTGAAATATTATTTCTAAGAATTAATGGGAAGTGAAAGTACTATTATTCTCTGAATCTTAGTACCATTTAAAGCACTTAAAGTTGATATAAATGAATTCTAGGTACCACTTCCCCTTTTGTTTTCCTAAATTACTTAAATATTTGCCCATGTCTACTATGTAACAAAAATTCTCAAGAACTATTTTAAAGTGAACTCAACATATTAGAAACACTAAGTTTAAAAAATGTACTATTTTCACTCTCTCTTTGATCAAAATGTATGAAAGTTAAGAATAAGATCCTAATCCAGACCCTTTTAGCCAGGCAACATTTTCTTTTCCAAGGCAAAGATCTGGTCTTGTGTCCTCTTACAAAAAGCTCACTTTTATTAGTTTTTCTACTTCATTTCCCCTTCAGATATCAACAGAGCATCTTGATTAGATAGTTATTAAACTGATTAGTTGGCTGTTATTGAAAACACACATTGATTAAGAAATATAGATTCTTCACTGGCCCACTGAAGTTCTCATTATTTTCCTGTTGTGTTTTTTTAAAAATTATTATTATTTTGGGTGCGTGGCTGACATCAATAAACATGATTTTTGAGGAAGATTTATGTGACATTGTTTTTAGGGAGAATGCCAAGGATTATCCCCAGGAAACAATGAGGAGGCCTCCCTTCGGAGAAAGTAACCAAAAGGTCAAGGTCGTTGTGGGTGGCCGTTGATTGCAGCGCCAGTATGCAGTCCCATATCCCCAGCCGAGGCCTGCACTCAAGGGAGTCTGCAGAACCCCTCTGCAAGGCAATTCTTCCCTCTCTAGGAGCCAGATATACCAGCTACTCAGATGGGCCCAGCATGCAGTCTACTACTGGATGTTCCCTGCCAGGGAACTGTGCGGCATCACTGTAAACCCACAGTAATCCTCTTGGACTTAGAATAGTGTAGTTCTTGTTGTACTTAATTAGCATTTTAGCCCTTCATAGGATAAGCATTCTACAAATTCTCGCCTCAGGCACAACATGGCAAGTGAGCCATTAACAATCCAGTGCGTGCAGCCGCTCAGCAGTTGTCTCACCACAAGGAGGCGCCAAGGGGCTGACTGCCAGTACTGCGCGGGACCCTGCCAAGAGGACAAATGTGTCCCAAGGGTGTATCAAAGCAGGCAACAGGCAACAAGGAAAACTACAAGCGGGCTGAAAACCTCATTCGAGAAGTCCTTAGGAAGAGTGAGTCTCTGAACAGGGCTCAAGTAGGGTGGCGCTATAACCTGGTCATGCACCTGAGGTTAGTTGGCATTCTCAAGTCTCATGTCAATAGCTGGGATGCTGGGTACCTCTGCTTCCGTGTGGTGTGCATTCTGAAGAGCTTCTGCTTACTACTACAGAACTTACTAGGAGTGAGGGAAATAGAGTAGCACATTACTAAGCGTTTCACCACCAGGAAAGTGCCGAGGGCTTTTATTTTCCATTTGGAAAAACAAAGTCATTTGGTTATATTGTTTTTTCAGATATAAGTATACAGAGTATTTAAGCAGTAATTACTATGTAGTTTAATTGATTGCTGCTCAAAATACATCTAGTGATGTTAATGGTTAGGTTGAAATAATTAGATTTGGAATAGGCATTATGAATGATGGTAGTGGGTATGTTAGCATCTGGTTCATATGAAAACAAGAATACAGATATTTTAGAACATAGCAACCCTTGTAATTAATAGTAATACAACCTAGTATAAATGATTAAGGAACAAAATATTTCAGAACTAAAAAAATAAATATTTACAGGAATCAATGAAGTTGATAACATCAATTGCTTTGAAATAAAAAAATTCTTGATTTGTATGAAACACCTGCAGTTATAGTTAATATAGATAACTGATTGTCAGATTGAATACATGTTTGAAAGACAGAAGAAAAGATTCCAGGTTGCTACTTCAATAGAAAAAAGTTTCTTATTTTAAGTCTTGTGGTGTGTTTTCTTCCCTTCTATCAATAAATGAGAACAGAAGAAGAAATCATTTTGAAAAAATTGTGCCAATAACGGCACAAGTTGACTATGCTGAAAATAAAAGCCTAGTCTTACTGCATGTAACAGCACATGCAGCTCATTCATTGCCGACAGAAGAAAGGAAATTCAAATAATGGAAAATGAATGCAGAAGAAATATAAGGACACAGTCTTCTCTCCTAAGAGCCACACATCTCCTCAAAGCCTGATAAAGCCAACCATGGAGGAGCAGTTTGGACAAAGCACTCAGCAGATCACAGCACAATATTGTAATGTAATAAAAATATCATTTTAATTTATGCTTTAACTTTGATGACATGCATCTTTATAACAGTCTCACAAGTACTTGCTAAAACAACTGTAGATGTTTTAACAACTAAGAAGTCTGACAGAGTTCTGTTAATTCCTCATAAACTGCAAGCGATGCTGCTGAACTGCAAAGCACACACTCAGCAATGGTTGACTGAGGAGACAGGGTAAGCAGAGGCAGGCAGCTTTATGGGTAATCCCTGAAACTCTGATGGTATGATCCATTCTTCTAGCAATAAAAACTTAACAGGTAGGAAAAAGTAGAAGCCTTCTTGTAGCAGCGCAATGACGAATTCACAGACTACTTGATGGCTAACTGATCTCCTTGTCAAGGAGGAAGGGGTGAGGACATAAAACTTCAAGGTGAGAACACTGGCTTAATCTGGCTGGATGGGTTTGTAGGCCGATTCTGTTCTCTGAAAGTGACAATTTATACCAAAACAAAGCAAAACTATCCAGTATAAAAAGTGAGCTGGGAAGATTACTTAATAGAATGATTTATTAGGATGAATTAATAAACACATTCACTACCACATATGAGATTAGAACTGTTTTAGTGGGAAGACAGAGGAAAACAAGTGAATAATTAAATGATGCTAAAGAAGTTGTGTTTATGGTCTCAGTAGACAAAGAACAGAGCAGGCTCAGTTGAGACTAACAGTAATTGGTACCTGACCCTCTACCAAAGAGAGTCAAAGAAACATTATTTTTTCACTGTTGCTCAGTTGAGCTTCTCTTGAGACTGATGGTTTGTATTTTTAAAGAAGAATTTGGATCTGTCACAAACAAAGCTAAGCCATGTCAGAACTGGGTGTCTTTCTCAGTGCCCTAATATTGAATGGATTTTGTTTAAGCATACCCTAACCTCAGTGTGGAAAGACAAAATCTCTTTAACAAGAATATTCCGGAGCAGGGAACCTAGTTAACTGAGAGTGTGATGTCTCCATCCATTCTGCAGAGAGAAAGACCTCTCGGTGTAGAGTCCTGTCTCTCTCAGAGGGAGGGCGCGCCGGGCACCGGGACAGTGGTGTTGGCTGCTGCACTGGACTCATCCACACTTGGGTTGCTACCAGTTCTAACACAATGAAACACCAGGAGGAAGGATTTTAGGGGATTACAGGCTCTGAGAGTCCTGGTGAGTTGGCTAAAGGGTATTTATTTTGCTTGTCTGAATCACCATCGATAACCCGATGGCCCCAACTGCAAAGGGTTCTGCACTTGAGTGGTGTTGGTCATTCCCGCTGAAACCGGGCCAAGCTTAATCAACGATATTCTGGATCCAGATCTGTTCCCTGCTAAGGGAGACTTCTCATTATAAACGCGTTTTCCTCTGTGCCTATTTTGGTTGAGTAAGGGCCAATTTGTCATTTCCTGAGATGGTGCTGTTGCTATTGTTATTACAATAGTCTTTCTGCATTTGTTATGCAATATTATAAATCTCATTGCCTATGGAACACAACAAGGTGAAAGCTTAGGTAATATTAAAATGGGAGCTTTAGCTTTCCCCCCTCAGATTATTGAAATGTTTTTAAATTTAAATTTTTTTCTTTTTATATGTCTGCCATTTTTGTTGATGTTTTATCCCTTTTTACACAAACTACTTAAGATCAGCAACATTTGATTACGCTATCTAAGAATTATTTTCTGAGCACATTCTCTGTCAAAGCTTTTTACGGGGTGCTGTGATATGTATTTGGGGGATAGAAGACCTAAGAGTAGGAATCATTAAGTAAAGCATGCATGCTAAATAGTAATATGCGGAGTGTCTTCAGGTGGTTTTTGCTAAATGTCCAGTGACCGCAGAGAAGCAAGAACTCTCTGTGCTATTCTCTAAGTCAATACTTAGCTAAGTTATTCTGTACATATTCAAACCCTCGGGCGGGTTATCCTTGACAACCTCAGCCACATGGGTGCAGAATAAATTTTAATGTTGCAGGTATATATGAGCATCATGAAATTTAAAAAACTTGGTTGGTAAACTTTTGAATCTTGAGCTGACCAGGAGGTTCATTTTTGGACTGAGGGGCTGAAATTCGATAGCTACCTTTCAATCCTGTCCTTGCTCTCTGCCCTGCTAACATTTGGAAAAAGTGCAATGTCATTGTGTCAGCCCAAGGGACCCCTCACCCAGGACTGCCACAGAGGTCGCACTTTGGCGAGACCACCCATGTGATTTACAAACTTCCCCTTTAGGTGTTGACAGCCCTGTTTTGGAGGATGCAACCAAGACAGATGACCTTGCTCTCAGGTGGCTATGAGGTTTGTGCCAAAGACCTTAGCAATTGGAGACAAATCACTCTTTGAGATAATTTGTAAAAGGATAACTCTTGGGACAAGGAAAGCTTTTCAAATCTCACCAAAGACACTAAAACAGCTTTTAATGGCTATGACTTATTTGGTGTGACTTTTTTCAAGGAAAGTGTTCACAACAGAAGGATGGCAGAGTCTGCTCCAACTCTGTTTCTGCCAAATAAGAGAAGGGGCTCTAGCGGCCTCCCCAGCGCAGGCTCATGTGCCCGAAGAGCTGCTTGATGTCGAACATTCTGCCATGTCTATCACCCATCATAAACGAATGCATTTATGGTTTGGTGTGTGAATCTTCTTAAGTGTTAATATAATGCAGAAGTGGGTGACCCAGAATGTCCTCATCCCGAGTGAACTTTCAAAACGAGTTTCAATACTGTATAAATATACCATGATTAATGCCATTACTTTAACAGAGCTAAAGGAACAATTTCTGGACCCACGTTGGCCCCCATTCAGAGGCTAACTCTGGGCAGAGGATGCCTTTGTCGCCTCATTATTGAAGCAAGTGGCAATAAAAGGCAAAAGACTTGTGTCCCTTCTTCCCTTCCAGGCGCCTGGGATCTTCCTGCTGGTCCTGCCTCTGCTACTTCTCACACCATCACCCGGGTCTCTTCTCTAGGGGTGTGCCCCTGAACCCAGACCCTTGGGTACTTACTGGTACTCAATAATGCAGATTAAAGTGTGTTAATCACTTCTTATTCTCTCTAGGTCTAAATCTTTGCTGTTTACTCTGATAAAGCTTTCCCTTCCAAGGCATGGAAGAATGACCCCAAATTATTTGTTGAACTTTCTGGGAGGACTATTTTCTTCCTAAAGGATGGGGGTGGGGGAGACTCTTCTTTTGAATCAGGTCACCTGAGTAAACCTCAGCACTCAATGAGCTGGACAGGCCACAGAAAGACTGTTCTTACTTCCTGTACACAGTGTTCCTTTTACCAAAAACAAACAAACAAATCAACCAACGAAAACCAATTTCTCACTCTAAAAGAAGGACCCTGAGGAAGGGAGTATATCTTACTGCTTCTCGGGAGTTAAATACTTGGGTGTGACCCATGTATGGGAAAATGATAGCAAAGAATAGCCAAAGACTGTACGTATTATTTTGCCCCCAGAATGTCCCGTGCCCAGCAGATTGCAAAAAGCAGTGAGTGAGTTAGGGAAAGACACTTCTGCTCCTACGGGGGTAGGGGAATCAATAAAACAGCAACCTCTGCAGGCAATCTTGTGAAAGGTCGCTTTTAATCATCTTGTATTTGGTGATCGATTTTACTCACACGAGACACATTTAAAACATCTGTTAGGCACGGATATATAAACAAACATGTAGCAGAAGAGAGCACAAACCTGCTTGATGCTTCCCCTTGTTCTTTCCTTCAGGTGCGTGCAGACAGAAGAGAAACGATGATAAACCGGTGAATACATTTATAGCACTTGGCAACGACCAAACCGGAGATTGAGGGCTCAAATACCTTAAGTAATCCTTTTCAAGCAAGATCCATGGAAGCAACTTTTTTTATAATAAATGTACCCAACTTTTTAACATATAGTCTTTGTGGCACAGACCAGAGATAACAGCATTATCTACTCAGCAAAAAAACCCCCCAATACTGCCTGTATGTAACTAAAAAGTATAGACTCTTCAGTAGCCAGGGTTATCCATGGTTAAGACGAGGTGGTTCTGATCTAACCAGCATTAGCAGAGAATCTTAGAACAGTGCTGGTTACACTGTAGCTGCAGTCCCTGTGCTTTACCCAGATTTCTGGGTTCTTGATCTGGGTTCATTAATGTATGATCTGTACTTCAATCTCTTGTTGAGGCAGATTGCTGTTTTACTATTGTATAAAGCATGAATTCTCTTGGAGCACATTAGGCACATAGAAAATCTGTTAGAGCGCTTCTAGCTTAGTGTTGGGTGGTGCTTTTAATTACCCAGTTTAGCAAATTCAGGCCTGTGTGACATGGTGGAAATGATCTGTGTGTCCTTGGGCAGACACCTCACTCTCTTGTGGGTCTTGATTTTCTTATGAATAAATTGAAGGCATTGGATTAGATAATATCTACATTCCTACTTCTTAAGATACCACTGGGCATCCTTGGCAGTTGGTAATTCCCTATAGCTTCATAAACTATTTGACACATTCCCTAAAACAGCATGTTTACCCGTGTTTCACCCTTTGCATAGCCTTCGTTCCCTTTGAGAAGAAAATCAAGAAAAATATGTTCCCTCTATAAATACTTTTGTTATTGAAACAAAATTTTGAAATAGCAACTGCGGAGACCTCAAAGGAAATGTCAGGGACAAACCAGACCCGAGCGGAGCGCGGGAGACCGCGGAGCGCGGGAGACCGCGGAGCGCGCGCCTGGCGGGCTGAGCAGGACGGCAGGGCCTCCCTCCTCCGGCCCCTCTCTCCGCACTGTTCTCACACCTCTTCCCTATCTCACTCCCTCGGGTGACGTTGTAGAGTCAAGTCATCCCACTGTATCTGTAAAACTGTGGGGAACAAGGGCGTGGCTGGTGTTTTTCAATGATGACGATGACAATGCTATTGGTAATATGATCTCTTTGCTGGCCAACCACCTATTAAAACTGCAGCCCCTAATGCTTCCTAAATTCCTTCCCCGCTTTCCTTTACTCTTTAGCACCCATCACCATTTAATCTAATGTATATTTCACTTATTTATTTTTATTGTCTCTCCCCAGAAACCCTTGAATATACACTCCCAAGGCCAGAGATTCTAACCTGTTTGTTTTTCTCTTCCACTGTTTCATTCCCAGTGCCTTGGACATAGTAAGTACTCAGTAAAATCCTTGTACAATGAATGCATGCATGAATGAATGACCTCTCCCTTCAGAAGTTTTTAAGCCCCGAATGTTATAGGAAAGTATACTACATAAATAGAAATCAGTTTTTGTCTGTTTCTCTTCATACCACTTTGGGTTCATAAGTCACTTAGCTTTATAAATGTGAAAATATCCCTCTAAGTCACTGTAAATTATTTTCCTCACAAACCTACACACTTGATTAAAGCAGGTTTGCTTTCCAAAACAAAGGTTCTGAACTTGGCCTCAGGGAGTTTGTGAGTACGTTAAAATTGTAGGCAAGGTTTACATGTTTTAGACAGTAAACATTTGTTTTTTTGGGGAAAGAGTCCATAATTACCATCACATTCTTGATGGTTTAACAAAGAAAAACAACCACAAAGATTAAGAACCACTACAGCTTAGAACAAGGAAGCATGGCTGGTGCGGGAGCCCTTAGGGCGGCCAGGGCCCCATGCACGTGGCCAGTGACTGCTGTGCCGCTCTGGAACGACACCGGTCACTCAGTGAGTGAGGCTGGCTCTTGGGGGTCGTGCGGGGTGCGGGGAGAGGAGGGCGGGGGCTTGCCGACAGCCACAGTGGGACAGGGCGGATGCAGGTGTTTGCATAAATTCTGCCCCCCCAAAACAGGGAACATATCAAAGGAAAATAAAGAAGTTGTGTGAGTAAAATAATAGTTTATGCACTAGAAGAATATGACTAATTATTAAGTAGTTTTTCCAGGCTTCAGAATGACTTTTAATCCCAAAACTGAGGAAGTGGGGAGCCAAATCACCACATGTGGTGACAGACCGTTCTCTTCGGTCACTTGAGAACTTTCTTTTGGCTTTTCTGCTAGCCTTTCTCTTACACATGGACCTGGAAACCTTCATGAAGAAAAGAAGTACACTTTTTATGTAATTCCCATTTTTGATTCATGCTCCCAAGGAATAGATGACACAAGAGTTATATTCCTTTTTTTTTTTTCTTTTTCATACGACAACTTTGAAAGAGTCCAGTACTCAGTAAGGGAATTTAACTAAATTTTAACATCTGAATGAAAAGAGGCTTCTCCTCCACACATTCACTCAACAGCGCCCACACTTCTACCCTTGCAAAGGTTGCATCCCCTTTAAAATCCTGGCGTTCTATCACTGTCTCTGTCACAGGTGCTGACTGGTTTGGGCACCAACTTTTAGGAGACATGTCCTATCAGAGCTTACAAGTTAGCTTGCCCAGCTCTTGTCCTTCGCCTTGCACGTGGGAAACCTGAAGCGCAGGGCAGGGAAGCAATGTCACAGACTCGTCAGTTAACGACGGTCTGCCCCCTCCGCAGTGCGTATTCTGCTGCGTCAGGCACCTCCTTCGAGACTGCAGTTCCAGGGCGCTCGTCAGGGAGGTTTCCCTGGCTGACTTCTCTGCCATGTCAGGAGGAAAGAAGTTTCTCTGCCTGAGTCACAGTGGTTAGGTGCCTGAATCCTATGAAGCCACTGGGACTGAGGTTTTGTGGGGCTGTGAAGGAAATGGCTAGTACTCTAAAATACTAAATCAGATAAGCAGTTTGATAACGTTTGAACACTCCGGGGAGCTGACCATTGTCATCCAGCTGGGCGACTCACTTGACTTACTTTGGTTGTTTCAAAGAAGATTTCTTTAATTAGATGGTGATTACGTTTTAATGTGTGTGCTGCTATTTGAACTGGAGTCCAGGATCCCAGGACTAAGGATCTTTTGTTTTTGAAAATAGGACTGTTCCTAATGTTTGGTTCTCCTCTTTCTCCCGGGACGTGGCAGGACCGCACTTTCCTGTCCTCTGCGAATGTGAGCGTGGCTAAGTGATTTCCTTTGGCCAATGGAATGTAAATGCAAATAATATTACTTTGAAATTTTGAATGCTAATTCCAAATTTTAATGTTTGGTTCCATCACTTCATGGTAAAGTATAATCCTATTACTACTCAAACTCTTCTCTTATTTTGCTACTGTTATTAGTTTGATCTGCAAGTGAAAGCTCAAGGACCATCCGGTAAGCAGGTCTGGATGGGCCTTGACTTTGAGGAACTTCAGCGGGCAAAGACACATTGCTCTCAGAGCACTCCCCGCTTGGGGTCGGGTGATGCAGGGACTTTAAATAACCATTAATTTTCAAAAATAGTGGGGGTGATCTTCAGCATTCTGATGGGTTTTATGAAATGAGATATTAGAAAATAAACACAAAACAGTAGAAATAAACCTCTATAAAAGTTTACATTCCTTTCATTTTAAGCCCCTGTGGGTGGTGAGGCATGGTACTGAATCCATTGAGTTTTGTGCCTGATTGCTCCTGAACTGGGTTGACTCACTCAAGGAGAAGCAGAGAATAAGATAGGCCCCAAACAGACACCGTGTGTGCATGCTTGTGCATAGTTTGTTTTCCAGACCGGAAGAGACCCAGTGACAGCACCAGCTGTCACACTGGTACCTACTTGGTGGGGCTGCAGGTGTGCAAGGCCTTCAGGTGCGGCTTCCAGGTTGCAATGGAAACAGACTTCTCATCAGCGGCATAGCTACGCCAGACACACTGCATGCGACGTATGCGGGGACATAAAAAAGAAAACAAAAGAGAGAAGAAGATAGAATGAAATAAAGCGTTATTTGTAAGTTAATATACATTAGGAATCTTTTTTTTAGCCCTGATAAATGCCCAAATGGAGAGGACTGCGTTGGCATTTTTCAGCTGGCTATTAAACATATTCTGCCACATCAAAACAACTCACACCGAAGAACGAAAGTCCTAGGTTTAACATGAAGCACTTTCTGAACTGGTTAGGGAAAGACATGGCATTACCTGAGGTAAATGACCTACAGGCCTTCCAGGACCTGACTGCACACCTTTAATCACTCTTTGATAAGATGGGGGCAAACGACCACTGGAAACCCACAATGCAACTAGTAAGCTAACTAGTAAACCAGTGAGTAAACTAATGACCACCAGGGTATGTTGATGATTTAGTGAAACTCCATGAAGTTGAACTATGTAACACTTCTAATGCTAAAAATGGAGACAGTGAGAGCAGGCAGCAGGGCTAAACGAGGTAGAGGAAATCGTCTCCTCGAGGACTGTAACTGGGAAGCACCTGAGGATTTGATCCCATGGGCCAGGAACAGGTCTGTCGCTCCTTGACGTGAGACAGAAGCTCCGTCTACTTCATACAATGATGCCTGACCTATATACTATGAAGTACTTCCATGCAATCCTCACAGACTGTGCATTAAGACCCCTGATTTTGTAGATGAGAAAATAAAGGCTCAGATGAGATCAGAGGTCTACAGAGGGTTGGCAGGCTGGCAGCATCTCAGGTTGCCTGGCTCTCGGTCCTGGAGCCCCTCCACCGCCCTTTGCCGACTGCTTGCTGACTGTTGGGAAAGCACCCTCTGAACTGCTCTTTGCCTGGATGTACTTTCCACATAGATTTTGGCAAATTTCTTCCTTTGTGATAAGTCTGAAAACATTTCTAATGGCCAAGTGTTTATTCCAAAATCCTGAGAGAAAAATTTTATTGTCATTCATATATCAAAGCATTCTATGTTATGTGGCAAAGTCATTTAAACAGGTCACATTCCTACTATACAACCATCATTCACAACTGGGAAACCTACAAGGAAGAAAGCAGTGATCTGGTAATGTTCCTTTTCCTGAGAACATCATTGAACAAATGCATGCTGGACAAAAAGTTAAAAACCCACACAACTGCTCCGGAAAACTGCCCGCAAGTACCTGTTAAAGCTGACCACATGCAGATACTATGACAGACACACACTCCTCTATATATACTCAACAGATATGTTTATACATGTTCATTGAAATATGTGTGCTGTAATGCTGGAAACAACACTGTTCTTTATAAACTAAAGCTGGAAATGCTCAAACACCTACCAACGGTAGAATAAATAGGTATGTTGCGACTATTAACAATGGAATAGGACGTAGTACGCGTTCACCAAAGCTATGCTGCAGAATCTGGGTGAACTTTACATGAGTGATGGTGAGTGAGAGAAACAAGGCACCAAAGAGTACATGCTCCGTGAGTCCATTTTCATAAAGCACAGAAAAACCCCTCAGGGGAAACACATTTTTAAAAGGCGGCGTAGTGGCTTCCCCTGGGGGACAGTGATTGAGAAAGGGCACCGAAAGGCCGTGCTCTGCGCCTCGCTCTGGGTGCCGGCTGTGCACACAGGAGCGCGCAGTTCTCTCGGGGCATGCTCTCTTTTCCGTACGCACATTATACTTCAATAACATGTCCAAGAAGCGATATTAAAAACTAAAAAAATATATAGTAGGACCTGAGGGTGTTAAAATATTATTAAGGAAGGTTTAAATAATTGAAGCAGCATTTCTTGCCTAGAGCCTTGCTTACGTGGCCCACGCGGATTTGTCCTGCAAATCTGTGAAAACTAACGCGAAGCATCTTGGCACGTTATAGAGAATAAAGCAATTATCGTGGCCTCAATGTTAATTTCTGCAACTATTTCTGTACAAACACTAGAGTGGTCTAGAGTAATCAATAAAACACATGGATGTATTGTTGCAGCTTCTTTCGTAGTGAAGCCCTCTGGGGCCCAATGCTGTGAAGGCACGGATGGATGCTTTAATTAAATAATTTCCATAGAAGGCAAATATACATAAACTCAGATAATTTGAAAGAAAGACTCATGTAGAACTAGAAGCACACAGAAAGTCTATACCTTTTTAGATACCAGTGGGAAAAAATCCACAGCAATACAACAAAAAATGGAGCCAGGACACCACCTGCCAACATTATAAAGAACTGGGGGTGAAAGAGGCCACTCTTAGAAAATTGAAGATCTTAACAATGAGACCTGGCTTCTTGCTCTTTTTCTATCGGGTTGATCTCAGTGGCTAAGCTCTTATTCCTTTCATTGCTCCTTTCTTACCCATGACTTGTCAATGGGAGGGATGGGAGAAACAAGTGGAATGGATCTCAGGGCCGATATCAGTTAATAGTCAAAACGAAAGCGGAAAGAGTAACTCTATTACTCTTATGCTCTAACAACTCTGCCTGGTCCTTAGCTCTCTGTCTTCTGGTAGCTGAAACTTCAAACCACAACCATAAGATCAAGTAGCTGATGTTCCCATATTTCAAGCTAAAATCACATAGTGGTTAGCAAGAAAATATAGTGCCCCAGAAAGATTTGACTTACATGGCATACATGCTCCAAAAGACAAGTTGACAAGGCACAAAATGAAAGCCAAATTGACCATTTATCAGGTGACCACAGAGCCCAAGGCGGCCAAACAAATCCACAATTTGCTCTATAATTATAACTACAACGTCAGTATAATTAAGTTTCCAGGGAGCATTTAGTTTGTGTTGTCTGGAGTATTACCGCTATGGCACATTCGACCCTTTCTAAAAATTTTAATTTCAGCAGACCATCCAAAGGTATAATTAACATGAACCTGATTATTTCCAGGGTACATGATTTAAGATGTCAGAGATACACAAGATTCAGGGTGAAAAATAGTAAATTTTTTCTCCACCTTGCTTCTCACTAATTTTTGTTCCTTAGATGCAACTGCCATCAATTCTTATGGTTGTTGCTTCTATTTTTAAGAATCCTAATTCCTAAGGATTGTACTCATACTTACGTATCTTGATTTTTCAACTTTAGGCACTATCAATTAACTTATTTATTTTTTTTAAAGATTTTATTTTTATTTATTTTTAGAGAGAGGGGAATGGAGGGAGACAGAGAGGGAGAGAAACAGCAATGTATGGTTGCCTCTCACATGGCCCTCACGGGGACCTGGCCTGCAACCTAGGCATGTGCCCTGACTGGGAATCGAACCGGGACTGCCTGGTTCCCAGCCTGCGCTCAATCCACTGAGCTACACCAGCCAGGGCTCAATTAACTTATTTTTTAAAAAATATATAATCTTTATTATATTTTGTTCCGTTACCATTTAGTCCCCTTATACGCCCCTCCCCGCAGTAATCACAACCCTGTTGTCCATGTCCATGAGTCCTGTTTCTTTTTTGCTCAGTGCTTCCACCCACAAACCCCCCCTTTAAAAAAAAAGATTTTATTTATTTTTAGAGAGAGGGGAAGGGAGGGAGAAAAAGAAAGTGAGAAACATCAATGTGTGGTTGCCTCTTGCATACCCCCTACTGGGGACCTGGCCCGCAACCCAGGCATGTGCCCTGATTGGGAATTGAACTGGCGACCCTTTGGTTTGCAGCCCGTGCTCAATCCACTGAGCTACGCCAGCCAGGGCTGAAAGTTTGTACCCTTTTTATCCTATTTCTTCTACCCTCCAGCCACTGGCCACTACTTTTTACTCTCTGATTCTAGGAGTTTATCTTAAAAAAAAAAAAAAGACTCCACATATAAGTGCTACCATGCAGTATGTGTCTTTTTCTGTCTGGCTATTTCACTCAGCATAATGCCCTCAGGACCCATCCATGTTGTTGCAAACGGCAGGATTTCCTTCTTTTTTTTGGTTAAATTTATGTATATACTGCTATGAAAAACAGTATAAAGATTCCTCAAAAAATTCCTACTTCTGAAAATATATCCAAAGAAAATGAAAACAGGGTATCAAAGAGATGTCTATACTTCTATGTTCATTGCAGCATTATTCATAGTAGCTAAGACCTGGACCAACCTAAGTGTCCATCAGTGGACAAATGGGGAAAAATGAGATATATACACACACAAAGTAGCCTCTTTAGTAAGGGTAAATGGAAGGTAAAGTTTTCAGATCTTGAACGTCTAAAAATGTCTTTATGTTACTCTCACAATAATTAGTTTGGCTGTGTATAGAATTCTACACTGGAAACCCTTTTCTCTGCTCCGCTGTTCTTGATTTTAGGATTACTAATGAGGAAATCCAGCACGACTCTGATTCTTGACCCTTGGGATATGTTCTGCCCAGAAGGCATTTGAACCTAAGATCCATCTTTTTTTGTGAGTGTTCTGATATTTCACTCTGATAGCCTCTGTATGAAGTGTTTTTTTTTATCACAGGGCTGGGCACTTGGTGGGCCTGCTTGCTGTGGCCACTCTGTTTCAGAGAATAATAATAAGATATTTCTTTGATGAGTCTTTCCCTTATTTTCCCTGTACTCTTTTTGAGGTGCTCATGTTACTTGGGTATTTGGTCTCCTGAATGGATCATCCAAGTTTTCTATCTTTTTTGTCTTATTTTCATCTCTGTTTTTATTCTACTTTCTAGAAGATTTTCACTACTTTATCTTTCCTATGTTTTTTCTTCTACTGTTATATTTTTTTACACCAGGATTCCTCCCCCTCTCAAATCTGTTCTTATTTATGACTGAAGCACTAAAAGGATGTGTAAGCTCTGTATAAGTGGTTTGAGTTTATTGACTGATGGCCTTACTTTAAGGTAACTGGGTAAAAACACAGTTATTTTACTAGTTAAAGCCAAAGTTTTTGGACAGATAGATAGATATTTTTCTCCTCATGGGCCAGCTAGCTTCCTTAGAGCAGCATCTTTTAATCTCTCCTTTTCACAAAAATAAGCCCATTTGTCAGCATTTATTTCACAAACTTTCACTTAAATCCCCTGTTTTGTTTCTAGTAAAGCATCTTAGTTCCACCCTGAACTGGCCCAATCTCTCCGGAAGTAAACCTCTAGTATGTAACTGCTGCTCTATGAACGGAGTAATGGATTCAAATTTAGACATCAGGGATTTGAGTCTTAGCTCTTTCTAGGCTTGTCCTTAGGATCAAGTGACATAATGTATCAGAAACTGCAAACTAAAAAGCATTTCATAAGTGTTAGGTATTATTAATAAAGGTTGTGACATTTGAGAAGGTGTTCAAAATGTTGGTGAGAGCTCTTTATTTTCCCAGACTACTCCACTTGAAATGAAAAGTTAATTTAAATGAATCATGCAAACACATTGACACAGCTAAATTTGCTGCAAGCTGCTGGGTGGGCTTTGCACTTTCCCCTAAAACCCTGAAATGCTGGTTAATTCAGTTGTCTCACCACCCGAACGACAAAGCAATGTGGGCATTTCAGTGCCCTTTTAGAAAGATCGTGGCTCTAGCTTCAGACAAATGAGATTGCTTTTGCTGTTGACGCTTTTTGTGTTTGGAAATCCAAGGCAAGTTTATTGGATAAGAAAATAAATGGATCAGTAAATGAAGCTTGCTTTTCACTCTAGTGCATCCTTACAAACAATTTTTGTAATATATAATCAAGGTTTAAAGCCCCGAATTCTGGCTGAGGGTCAGTAAGGAAGAACAGTGAGTACATTGAATAATTATACTATTATTCCCATGACTAATAAATAAATAAATTGCATCTGGATGGGGGAAACAATTGCTTTTTTAAATTAGTAGGTTCTACTTTGATTACGGAAACTATGACTAGATTTTAAAGGTGTTCTTGAGTGTTTCAAGCCTTTCATTTTACAGTCTTATTTTTTTGTTCAGAATGACACATGAGCTAAAGTTCTAAGTAAAAGAAAAATTAATGATTTCACTTTATTGTTAGCTATGTTCATACAGTTCAGTTATTGGTCACAATATGCTACAAAACCAAGTTCCATAAGATGAAATTCTAGATCTTCAGGCAAAACCATTCAATCAGCCTCTTCTCCACCTTTCAGGGGTTACCTTAGGGAAGGCCTTGCCTTGCTGTGGCTGTGGACACATAGCGTGCCTGTTCCAATGGTTTGCTCCAGGAGCACTAACCTATTCTCAAGGTCAGTTGGAAATTGTTTTTGCCCAATTTAGTAGTTGATAATGACAAGTGAGATTAGGAAAGTTCCTCCTATTAGTCTGTGTAGCTGCCTTATGCAATATGATAGCCAATGGCCACACATAGCTATCGAACACTTGAAGTGTGATTAGTGCCACTGAGGAACTGACTTTCTCAGTTTAAGTAGCCACGTGCAGCTAGTGGCCACTGCATCTGGCAGCACAGCTCTATGTCATCGCAAGGGATGTGTGCACAGACGTTCCTCACAGGGCTCACTTTCTAACAGAATAACTCGTATGCTAAGGTGTTTTTGGAGATAGAGTCCTCTTTAAATGTGTAGAAGTAGCAAAGATCTAGACACAGAAGTAGTTGTATTTTGAGTAGGCGTTGATTGAGAAAATGTACAATAAAAAGCTAATAAATAACTGAGTAAGGGTTTCAAATAGATTCGATCTTTACTTGTGAGCAAGCAGGCTAGGGGCATGTGAGGGGTGTCATTGGTCCCGCATGTAGCTGGGGCGTGGTGCCTAAGTGGGTGCAAGTAACCCATGGAACAGTGCTACATACACAGGTTGGAATTTAGAATTTTGTTCTAGAAATTAAAGGGTAAGAAATAAATGCAAAGATAATTAAAAGATAAAAAATAGTAAGGACAAAAGTTCTTTAGAAGTATGGAAACACTCCTCCGCCAGCTAAGAACCACCAAAGGATGGAAGGCTGTCAGCCCTCTGGGCAGCTGCGTGCACACTAGAGTGTGTGAGTCCTCTTTCATCATTTGGCTTTGGATCTCAAACTCCTGCTACTTGGAAATCTTTTCCTTCAAGAAAACAAAGTGTACATTATCTTTAGTGCTCTTTAAAAACTTGGAAATGAAAAAAAAAAATAGAGACTCTCAGTGGTTTGTAATAGAAGTTGTGCCCAATGGTCCATTTCCTTGTCAATAGTTGCAGAGTAGCTTGATTTAAAAACCGATATCCTCACTTAGTCATCAGATACAAAACAGATCTGTTTCATAATAGAAGTGAACCATGCCCACCCACTTCTTTCCCTTGCTCCGTGTCCTTTGGAGGTACTTCACACGCTATCACAGCCACAGGTAAAGGCTAAGGGTAGGGTCACGCAGTGGTTCTCCCAACCCACAACCAACCCGCTTGACCCTACAGTGTCAATGGAAACAACACGCAGTTACTACAGCATGCAGACAGGCCCCCTAGCAGCCCAGGTCGCCAGCCCAACCCTCTCACTGGGGAGCTCTGGATCTCCCACTGGCTTTCAGAAAGGGAGGAAACTAGACTGTATAATCACCGTGTCCGTAATTCAATACCAGCTCCACCTGTGGATCTATAGGAAAAGGCATTTTATGATTCTTAAACAACTTGGTTCTAGGATTGTGCTACTCCCAAAAGACAAGGATGGCAAATGGAGGAGTGTTCCTTTTAGTACTGAAGCAAATCCTGAGTTATAGACAAGAGAAGAAAATGTTAAACAACCTATATATTATGAGTTAGCTTTCAAATAATATGCTTATGATTTCATGTTTCCAAACACTGATGTACTCCATAATCCCACCAGTTCTTAAAACGAGATAACCATTTCAAGTTAATGCTCTGGATGGCATTGAAAGTGATTTCACAGCACTAAACCTTGACATGGTAAACAAATACGTTGTTCTGCAGATCAGTGGCATTCATCTGGCTGGAGGAAGTAATTGTAATGCAGGGAACAGTTCCGTGTTCTGCTCCATCACCTAATGATCAATTACATTTCACCAAGTAATTCGTCAGACATATTAGGTTATTCCAGGAGAACATAGCTGCTAACCTCTGCGTGGCCTCGCTGACACGGCCAATTAACCTGAACAGTGCATGGGCCATTTACTGGCAATACATGTTATTTTTCTGCTTAGGAGGGACCACTTGCTCAAATCCAAGACTGTACATTAAGTTCTAGCTTCAATTAGAAACAAAACAAAACAAAACAAAACAAAACAAAACAGTAGCTCCACAAAGCGACGGAGCACAGAGATTAGAAAATGACCTGGGAGGCACACCCGGAGACAGATGTTGCCATGCACCTGTTACACTGACAGTTACCTGAATGAGGTTGGCAGCTGGGTTCCTTCTTTTCTCAAAGTGTTTCTGGCGATGCTGTTCTTGTACTTTTAATGCAAAACCTGAGCCAAGAATGCCCTGGACCAAAAATATAAAAATAGTACTTAAGTTTTTTCAAAAGGACCATTGCAGTTACAAAACATTAAAAAGAAATCTCTAAAATGAGTCTGAGAAAAGACAATCTACAATTTGTCCATTAATACTACTTACTAAAACACACACTGTTTACCGCCGTAATAATACCAGCGGCCAATGGCAAGTTGCTGGGCAAGACCACCTAGGAACAGCTACTTCTGTTCTTCCTGACTCAACCAGGCATCACCCTTGATCGCCGCTGATGATATAGCAGAGGCACCATAATTACAAATAAAAGTCACCATTAAAAAAACGTCTTTGGATGGCCATCTCTGTAACCTTTCCTTGTGCTCAAATTAGAGCAAATGGTCCCATCCAGGGATGGAACGCGGAGGGCATGGGCTCTGGTCCTGGACAGAGGTGGGTTATAACCTGGAACTGTCCAAGTCTTGCTGCTGTGGACACTGGAGTTTTTCTAGCGTTTTGATGAAATGACTAAATTTTATATTTTCCATTTGTGAAATGGTGGGGGCGGGGGTTGGGGGAGCGTGCTTGAAATCTGTCCTGGTGCAGTCCTCAGGCTGCTAGACCTCTCCACCTATCAAAGTGAAGGGAACGGGGGGAGGACGGGCTTTCTCTTCTTTAGAAGGTGGTAAGTCTCAGCTGAATGAAAACTTGGCTAAGATATTTTGGGGTTCTAGAGAAACTTTAACCTTCTTTCTTTCCTTGAGGAGGTGCAATTCTGAGTACATCTGTGACAACGAGCAGAGAATAAATAACGTGATCACAGCAGACCCCCCGGTTATTCACGGGGACATGTTCCAAGACCCTCAGTGGATACCTAAGACCACTCACTGATAGTACCGAACCTTTTACATGCTACCTTTTTTCCTATACACACACACCTATGATAAAGTTTAATTTATCAACTAGGCACAGTAAGAGATTAACAACAACAGTAATAAAACAAAACGATTTTAACTATGTGCTGTACTATGTTATGTGAACGTGGCCTCTCTCTGTCTGAGAGCTGACTTGGTAACAGGGCTGACTGCTAAGTGGCTAATGGGTGGGGGCGGTTTGCAGGCTGTGCTGGACACAGCCCCAGGCAGGAGGGCAGCGGGCTTCCTCATGCTGCTCAGAACAGCACGCGATTTAAAACTTATCAACTGTTTATTTCTGGAATTTCCCATTTAATATTTTCCAATCAAGATTGACCATTGGTAACCGAAACCACAGAAAGCGAAACTGTGGATAAGGGGGCGGGGGACTACTGTATGTTTAAAATACAGTTACATGCTAATGCTATTTGCTACCAATGAACAATGATCAACTTCATTATTAATTAGGATAGATAACTGTATCACAAAATTAGAAACTATGTCGTAGGTTCTGTTTTCTATCCCTTTTTCAGAGACTGCCTCTTGCTAAGATCTGTGTCTCACACAGGCTGTGGCTGCTCATACTAAACCATAGAAAAACCCGGAGTGCGTGCTCTTGTTCTTAGATTTAAACATTTCCCTCTATTTAGAGGTTACAAAAATGGCCCCCCATTTCCAAATCCAGATCAACTATAATCATTCCTAACTCCTATTTTTTTTCTGGCTATTTAAGGTCATTTAGGAAAGATTTAGTTATTTTCCTTTTAATGTCAATTTTCATGAAGTATAAACAGGTGAGAGAATATGGAACATTAGAATTTATAGCATATGTTTATACTATGCATTATGTGAAAACCACTCATGGGGAGCATAATTCAGATTTTGTAGATATTGAATTAACAGTAATAGCTACCATTTTGAAGCACCCGGGACGTGGATATGAGATTTGAAGTTAAATCCTTTTTGAAAAATGAAGACAGACCCTACATATCACAGAGGTAGCATCTGCCAAGCAAACTAAAATGTGCTGAAAATCATATTGGCCCTGCTTGGAAATGTGTATTAGTTGATGGCAAATGTTTGCTACATAGCTCTTGCAGCAGACTGTACGTTATAACAGCTATTAAAGCGGGTCTGCTTATCATCTCATTATGGCTCCATTCCAATTTTCTCCCACTTCTCTTAGTACACAGCCTAGTGAACCTAACGGGGAGGCTGTTAAAATAAAGTCTATTGTGTATATATGAACGTGAGTTTCTATACACCCATGTATAACTTACATATATATAAAATTCATGTGCCATCCCTTCAGATAGTGACACCCACAGATACAAATTCTTAGAAATTGAGTTTTTTTTAATCCATTTTCTAAGATCACAGAACTTAAATTTTTAAGTTTTAGTATTATGCCGAGAGGCACGACATAAACACTCAGTGGAAAGAAAACTTGTTTTGGTAAACATTTGAAATATCTGTCCCTGGTACCTCACGGACGGACGAAATGAGCCTAATTTGCACCTCACACACGGCCAATGGGCTGGGCTGAACGACGGTCCCGCAGGGGGGCGGGCGCGTCTAGGGAGCAGAAAGCGTGTCCCCGAGGGCGAGGGTGGTGCAGGGGCTGCTGCTGCCAGCTCCTTCGCCTGGGACGCAGTGAGTGCTCGGGACAGGGCCCTCCCAGGGGAGCTCGGGAAGGGTGACCTGTATGACTCTGCAATTGCAGCAGAGTCCTTCTGCTTTCACGGAAAGATGGGAAAAGGCTCTTCTCTTTCTTGGTCCTCAGGTTTCCTGGGTGGGAAACCCCAAACAGTGGTGGCCGATCACCTAAGTCTAACTTCCTCAGCAAAGTGCCAATGCGCTGTCCTGTCTCAGTCCAGCAAGGTGGGGGCTGTGGGTGTGCAAGATGCAGTGGCATTTCTAGTCACCTCGTTTTTTTTTTTTTTTTTTAAGGTATACACAGACAATTTCGTCTTTCATTAAATATACAAGAACTCTGCACCTAATGTGAGGTTGCAGTAAAAAAGATCCAGAGTAAAGTTTACTTTTCTTGGCATTGTTAGGGAATGTTCTGTTCTGTGCAAGCAAGTTTTGAGATTTCCAAAATAAATTAATTTAATTGGCACATATAAAAATTAAAATTATTTTATTAGGGAACATTTCCGAGACTGATTATTTAGTCTCTGGTTTTGAACTGAACAGAGTGACACAGTTCAATCCCCCTGTGGTGGGCTGGAGTTTCACGGTGGGGACCAGGTGCCTCTCTGCGCTGGATGCAGCCGGCGCCCAGAGGGGCGTGGACCCTAACACTCCCTGGCCCAGGTCTTTACACTTCTGGGACACTTATGTACACTTGCTTCTCACAGATTTTCTATTCTTTCCCTTGTTAGTCTTTCACTATCTCTTCCCATTGTAGTGTTTGTTCTATCAGCCTACTCTACGTTTCCTGATTACAATCTTCAAAGAATTGTGAAACTATTGAATTCTCTCTAAGTTAAGGAAAGGTTAAGCACAGGTCTCAAGAGGCTGTGCAGAGGCTGCACACATGGTTGTTGGTTTTCACAGCCCAGAGGTTGCCCACTTTCTGTTTGTAGTTTTTCAATGGCATTTTGTGCCATTAGTTGGGGGAGGAGGGAGCCCAAGACTGCATCTTATTGCTTTTGAAAGTATTTTGCTGTAAGGAATCTGATTGCTGAGTGACTTCCTGCTCTATTCTGAATTGTTGAGGTTGCTAGTTAACTTGACTCCGGATAAGTGAGATGTTGTTTTGACTCTCCTTGACTTAGTCATTTTACAACATGAAACACACACATCTGGACTCACGTAGGAAAAAGGTTTTATTTATTTATTTTTTATGATAAGCACTGGAGGGACATTACCACATAGTTGTTCACAAAATTTCTCAGGTGTAATAATTCTCCCTCCATTATTCTGGTGAATAAATATACCCAAGGCTATTGTCATAGGCCAAATTGCTTCCCTCCAAAATTCATATGTTGGTGTCCTAATCCTTGGTGCCTTAGAAGGTGACCCTATTTGGAGATGAAGTCATTACGGAGGTGATCGGGTTACAGCAAGGGCGGGCCCTAATTCAATATGACCAGCATTCTTAAAAGAGAAATTTGGACACAGATATGTGTATAGGGAAGACAGGGTAAAGTCTGAGAGGGAAGGTGGCCATCTGCAAACCAAGGAAAGAGGCCGGGAGCACATCCATTTCTCCTGGCCCTCATAAAGGGCCCGCGCTGCCACCTTCTTGACTTTGCACCCGTAGCTCCCAGAACCCCGAGACACTACGTTTCTGTTGGGTAAACCACCAGTCTGAGATACCTTGTTACAGCAGCCATAGCAAACTAACACAGTGACACGGGTAGCTTGTGACAAAAATAGAATTCAAAATGAAGTCTAACGCTTAAGCTTCTGCATGGCCCCTTCAGTCTGCTGTCTGCGATTTTGTGTGGTCTGGGGCAGAACCAACCAGCCGGGCAGTCAGGAGCTGGGCAGCGGCCATGGGGAGGATGAGCTCCTGCTGCACTCGTTCACGGGTAGAGAGAGCCCCGTGAGTTCGAGGCTGCGGTGTGGAAAACCCCGCTCCCTGGGCTTTCCTGGGAGGGGCACCCTGGGGTCTCTGCTGGGCAGAGACTGTGACGTGAGTCAGCTCTGTCTGGAGCAAGACTCAGGGTGTTTTTCCTTAGTCAGAACTGCTGCCACTGCTTTAAAAACTCCCTTTTGTTGTTTCTGTTCCCCCCACGAGGGTGGTGTGAGAAAAGTGAGCGCTTGTGGATGGAGGTGAATTGTAATATCTTGACCAATTTCCTTTAAGGAAACAAGAGGAGACACAATGATCAGAAAGACAAGCTCCATCCATTACGGAGAAAATAATCAGATGCTTGGGGGAAGATAAATGTGCTCTTCATTCTGATAAGATGCAGAAACTGCTCATTAAGAAAAATCAATGACGATGACACAAAGAATAAATCATCTGACATATTGAAAATCTTTTAAGGTCATATAATTCCCACTCAAATGGATCGGAAGAGGTGAATACTCCGCTCGCGCACACCCACCTCTTTAGCAGCAGGCATTATGAACCAAAGCGGAGCCATCCGTTTAAAAGGGAACCTTTAAATCTTTCCAAATATTCTAAATGTATTAGCAGCATGCTGACTGAAAGGGGATGCCATGTGAATTAATATTTGGTCATTAAGACTTTACTGGTATAAAACTCCCAGGTTAAGCTTCTCCAAGAGAAGACTGCCAGTATATTTTAGAAACTATCCACATAGATATATGTAGAAAAGTCAACATTACATCAGAAAAATGATATGTGTACACAATATGGAAAGGTTCCTGGGCATATTCATTTCTGAAAGCTCACACTAATAAAACTCTAAAATCTGATTTAAACGGCTTCATTTTTGCAAAGATACTCACGGCAGGAAGTGCAAAGAAAGAAATGCCGAGGAGTGCAAAGCCTGCAGAAAGTAATCTTCCCAGCCAAGTTAGGGGAGTTTTGTCTCCATAGCCAATCGTTGTCAGTGTAATCTAAAAACAAAATAAATAGAACGTGCAGCTTAAGTACGTGAGAGGAAAGTTGGGACCTATGAACAGGAGGCAAAACAACGTTTGCACTAAATCATTATTCAGCAAGTCTTGCTGGCGCATTTTATTACTGTGCTTTAATTTTCCATGACGCATAACAGAACTTCTCTTTGTTTAAGATAGGGAATAACCTACATACCTGCTCCTCCTTTATAACACAATTTTCCATCTTTTCTAAGTGTATTCAAAGAAAGGTTACTTAAGTAAGTTGATAACCATCAGTGATACAGAAATGATAGCACCATGGATTTAGTACTAGACCAGTACACAAAACAATGATTTATGTTAATTATGGCTGTTCATTTATTACCTTGGCAGGCATTTCCTGAAGGTCTGGTGCAGGCAAGGCATGTGTTATGATTGGTAGTGGAACAAAAACAAGAGGTACATAGTTCTTGTCCTGAGATATTTACGGCATAAGAGGGAGACGTGTCATACACAAATCATTGCAACACAAAAAGGGAAGACAGGTATTATTATGGATGTACAATTAATCTGCCATGGGGATTCAGAGAAGAGATGATTACAAGCTTGGGGGGGGGTTGAAGAGGCTTTATTGGGAGATGTCATTATACCTAGGGTTTGAAGAAGGGGTAGTGTTTTGAGAGGCAGAAATGATCAAGAGGGTGGTCTGGGTGGGGGCGGGGCAGGTGGCCAGCGGCACAGCAGGAAGAACTAGCAGGGTAGGTTGTGGACAGTGTAAGTCATTCAGTTGAACTGCAGCGGGATCAATCTAAGGTGGAGTAGTGAGGGGGCAGGGTGCCAGATCGGCGCATGCCTTTGGAAAATGGTAATTAGTCTCTCTCATGGTCAAACCGCTCCAGATGCTTCCCATGTCCCTTCGAACAGTCTCAGCTCCTCTTCAAGGCCTCTGAGGTGCTGCGAGATCTGGCAGAAGGAAGGGTCGTTGAGCTGGAACGGGGCAGTGGGACTACATGGGAGTGGAGGGTAAAGAGATGTCTTTAGGACGTTCAATAGAAATACACCGATTGCTGCCTGCGGGGCAGGGGCAGACCAAACCAACACGGACCTGACAATTTCCAGGGGAAGACAGTTGCACCATAAAGGAAAATAAGATAATGAGGAAGAGAGATTTCTGGTGCAAAGATGAAGAGTTTGGTTTTAAGAAGGGTTTTTAAAATGTCAGTATGTCTCTGATCTATAAATGTTGAGCAAGAAATTGAGATCAAAAGCTTGAGTTTTGAGAGAGAGAGAAGGAGGAGAGAGAGAGGGATTGGGTGTGGCATGAGATTTGGGTTTTGGAACAGGGTGATGTTGACGTTTCGTGAAAAAATGAGATTGCAAAGCATTCAAAGAAGGGGCCTAAAGACACCTCAGGAAACACAGACATTTAAGGGATGAAAGAGAAAGTGAAATCAAAGAAAAATAATTTTTTTAAAAAGTAAGAGTACTAGGAATTAGTAATACAAATGGAAACTTAGTGGAGAAGAGAAAGTTTTACAAAGAAGCCAGGCGATGGCACAGGCATATAGCTAACAAGGAGACCGAGAAGAGATATTGATACAGAGATAGAAGGTCACTGGTGACTTCTAAGTCAGTGGTTGCTTTGGTCATGCCATCTCTCCTAGGCTTTGAAGGAGGGGTAACCTTTTGAGAGGCAGAAATGACAGAGGGAGATAAACTCCGTGATGCCAGACCTTTCAGAAGCGTTCTGCTCAGCTGAACACCTCTTCCCAGAACGCTCTTCCCTCCCCGGTTCCGTGGTTTTCCCGTCTGTCTCTGGCGGCTCCTTGTGTGCGGCTCCTGCTCCTCTGGTCCGCCTTGGAACAGTGCGTTCCTGAGGGTTGTTTCTGGGTCTTTTTCTGTTTTTAAAAGATTATATTTTCTCTAACTTTCTCTTCTATTCTCTTTTTTACCTCTCTTTCCAGGTGATCTTAAATATTCTTATGGATTTAAATACTATTTTAATGCTGAACACATCAAATTTATACTCTTAGGCCAGACCACTCTTCTGAGCCCTGGATTCAATACCTGCACTTGATTTTTCTATTTGGATGTTGCACAGTCACTTAAGCTGGGCATGTTTAAAAGAACTGTTCGCCTCTCCCCAGCCTGTCACTCCCCCAGCGTATCCCCTCCCATCCTAATCCAGAGCACCACCATTTATCCAGGTGTCCGTGTCAGAAGCCTCCCAGTCATACTAATTGCCCCTTTCCCTCACTCCTCTCGCTGACCCTATCAGCAAGTCCCAGCAATTCTACTTCCCCCAAATACTGCAGACTTATCCCCTTCGCTCTGTATTCACTGCCACCACGTACACCAGGCTGCTGCAGCAGCCGCTTAATTGCTCTCTCAGTTTTTGCTCTTGCCTTCCTCCAGTTTCTTGTCCACACATCTGCAAGGGGTATCGTTTTATTATTGCCCTCTAAAAATCCTTCAGTGGCTACTCATTAAACTCAATAAATTTTAAGATCCTAACTATGGCCTAAATGATCTGGTCTCCACCTACCTCTACAAGAGCATTCTGATTTCACCCTTGCACTCTTCACCTTTTCACTCTTTAACCACAGTGTCCTTTCAACTCCTCCAACAGCCTGGGCTATTTCTGCCTCAGGGACTTTGCATGTCCTATCCTCAGCTGGAATTGTTCTTCTCCCCACTCTTCCCAGGGTTCTTTCTCATCCTTCAGGTCTTCTCCAAAATACCCCACCAGCAGAGAGGCCTTCCCTACCCACTTTGTCCACAACAGGGCTTCTGCTCATCTCAATTTCAGGTCCCCATTTCCTATAGCACTCGTCATAAGTGGTAGTTCACTGTATTTTTCTTTGGTGGAAGGGTCCTTATTTCCTTTATTAGAAGGAGGATACATGTCTTTACTCTTTGTTATGTCCCTAACATCTACTAAAACGCTTGCCACAAGTAGAGGGAGCTCAATAAATATTTAGTAAATCAATGAAGAATCCTTTCAAGAATATTGGGGACAGACTTCCTAAGATGGCGGCATAGGTGAATGCACTGTACCACCTCGCACAACAAAAAAGGAAAAAAACAGAAATCTACACATCCAAAAACAGCCAGATCTGACAGAAAATCGTATTGAGAAGAAGTCCGACAACCAAGGAATCAAAGAAGATACATTCATCCAGTCTGGTGAGCTGGGAGGAGCAGGGCGAAGGGAGAGCGCTCGGCGACCCCGCGGCGAGCAGGTGAGCAGACGGCAGGTCCGCGGTTGGAGGGGCGGTCCCCGTGGGGCTGCAGCACACCCAGACGGGGCCCGACTGAAGCGCGGTCTGCGCCCGGCTCATCCGGACCCAGCGGGGCCGAGACTGGTGGACAGGGCAGGTCCGCATTCGCGTGAAGAGAAACCGGGAGAGAAAGCAGTGCGCAACCCATTGGCGCAGATTGAGAGCGCCTGTGGGGGTGGAGTCGGCGGCAGGACGAACTCCCGGCCTCACAGGAGAGTTCGCTGGGGAGACCCGCGGGGGATTGGAGCTGTGCAGCTCGTCCAGCGACCCCGGAGCGACCTCCGGAGCCAGTGCAGAGGGGCCCGAATTGCTTGCAGGAGGCGGTGTGGGTGCGGAGAGCGGAGAAGGTGCCATTGTGTGCTCAGGTCCCGCCCCCAGAGGCTATGTCCCAGCACAAGTACCGGCAACTTCCCTGCACAGGGGATCCCCAAGACTCCGCCCCTGTTACAGTAACAGGCTCACCGAGGGGGAAAAAAAAATGGCCCAAAGAAAGGAACAGATCAAAGCCCCAGAGCTAACCGACCAAGAGATAGCCAACCTATCAGATGCACAGTTCAAAACCCTTGTAATAAGGATGCTAACAGAATTCGACGAAAAATTAATGAAATTGCTTGAACAAATGAGGAGAGATCTTCAGGGAACCAATAGAGATAAGGAAACTGGGACTCAAATCAACGGAGTGGACCAGCAGAAAGAAAAAAACATCCAACTAGAAAAGAATGAAGCAACAAGAATTCAAAAAATGGAGGAGGGGCTCAGAAACCTCCAAGACATCTGTAAACCTCCCAACATATGGATCATAGGGCTGCCAGAAGGAGAAGAAGAAATCCAAGGAATTGAAAAAATATTTGAACACATAATGATGGAGAATTTCCCGAAGCTGATGAAGGAAATAGACTTTCAGGATGTCCAGGAAGCTCAGAGAGTCCCAAAGAAGTTGGACCCAAAGAGGAACACACCAAGATACATCATAATTACGTTACCCAAGATCACAAATAAGGAAAGGATCCTGGGAGCAGCAAGAGGAAAGGAGACAGTTACCTACAAAGGAATCCCCATAAGACTGTCAGCTGATTTCTCAAAGGAGACCTTGCAGGCAAGAAGGG